>CABHPP010102577.1:0-14264 GCA_902168425.1 Peromyscus attwateri
AAGTCAGAAAGCCCACCATCCGCTCAGGAAAGCTCTGCCACACCACAAAGGCAAAGTCCACCTGCAGAGGGATTTAAGTGAGCTATGAGGAGGAACTTCCTGACCAAAATCCTTATAGCCTATGGTGGGGGTGGGGGTGGGGGGAAACAACCTGCCTGAGGGGTTAGGGCGAGGCTTAGGGGACAGGGGATGGGAGCCATCGCTGGGAGTTTTACTAGAAGTTTAACATGAGTGTTTCTGGGGAACTTGGGGGAACTTGCCCAGTCAGAGGCACAGGGCTGGATTTCAGGGCTTGGGAACCTGAGGAAGCTGAAGTGCCCTCACCTCACTGGTAGAAAGAGTGCTTCGGGCATCAAGGCTGAGGATGACGTTGGTGCTGATGTCGCTGTATGGGAAGAATCGGTCACTGGCCTGTGGTGGGGCAGAGGGAGTTGAGGGCGATTCAGCCATGCGAAGCACCCCTCCACCCCGACCCAGTAAACGTGAGCCCGTCAGATAGGGTGTAGAAGGGGAAGCCAGGACTACAGAAGCCTGCCCACAAGCCTAGATTGAAGTTCCCCTTCATCTCTAAGGGCCCTGTAGTTTGGCATCTAGGGTTCCCTCTATTACCATACCATTCACTCTTACCAACCCTGGGTCAATTATTTGAAAGCATCGGACTTGGCGAGATGAAAGTGTCTTGCGTACAAGTACCGGACCGGCACAGGGTGCATGTGATGTGACGTTGTGCAGTTTTCCAGCTCCCACCTGTTGCAGCCCACTGTCTGCTCTCTGTAGTATTTCTCCATGGACCCACGTTCCTCATCCGAGACCTTACCCCTTCCTTATTCGAGACTTCCGTGCAGTCTCTTGCCTCCCCTATTACGGGAATGTCAGGGCTCTAGAAGTGTATTTCCCAGGGCTGGAAATGGAACCCAGGACCCTGCACCTACCACTGAGACCCACCCTAGTGTACGAGAATCATTCCAATTAGACCTGCAGCTAGAACCCATGGCCTGACTCCTTCAGACCCATAGAGAAGCCCAGCTTGGCTCAAAACACCCTGATGTCAGTCCTCCCTGGTCCCCAGTGGGAGTCTTCCCCCGTCACCTTCCTGTGCCCCTCAATGACTGTCAAGGGCACCGTTGTCTCGGGCCACCTGTCAGGGGGTGGCTTCTCACTGCTCCAGAGGATCAGGATCTAGGAAGAAAAGGGATGTATCTGAAGTCTGGGATCAGGATTAGAAAGGGAGTCTGGGTGATGGATGGAGCACGGAGAGCAGCTACTTCTGCACACATGAGACGGGGCGCTCAGTGGACACATGTCCCTTCATTGCCACCTTTAGACTCGCCTCTGCTCTTCTGGAAGGCAAGAATTCTGGTTGAGGCTAGGAGGTGGTGGCACTCGCCTTTGATCCCAGCACTCGGGAGGCAGAGCCAGGCGGATTTCTGTGAGTTCGAGGCCAGCCTGGTCTACAGAGGGAGATCCAGGACAGGTATCAAAACTACACAGAGAGAAAGTGTGGTCTCCCTAGACAGGGTCTCTTTCTGTAGCCCCAGCTATCTTAGAACTCACTATGTGGACCTGGCTTGAGTTCACAGTCTGCCTCTGCCTCCCAAACGCTGTTAGTAAAGTCACGTGTCACTCTTTGCATGCAACCCCACCGTCCCTCCAAGAGCTTGCACTCTCCTCTTCGTCATCCCTGCTCCGTCCCCGGGCCCCATCTATAGAGGTCCCCTCTGTACCCCGGCCCCGCTGCTCCCTCCCTCTGAGAATCAACCTGGATTCTTTGGTGGGTTTTTGTTGTTGTCTAGTTCGATTTATTATTTTATGCGCACAACGGTTCTGCCTGCATGTCTGTGTGCCAGGTGCCTGCCCGCCTGGTGCCTACAGAGGTAAGAAGAGAGGCCAGGTCCCCTGGAATTGAAGTCACCAATGGTTGTGAGCCATCATGTGGGCGCTGGGAGCTGAACCTGGGCTCTCTGAAAGACCAAGAGCTCCTAACCAATGAGCCATCTCTCCAGCCCTGTTGGGTTTTTGTTTGTTTGTCTTATGGCTTTCCAGACAGAATCTTGTCACATAGTCTCAGCTGGCCTTATACTCACTGTGTGGCTCAGGCTAGCCTGCCTCCAACTCTCAGCAACACTCCTGCCTCAGCTCCAGTGCTGGGATTACAGGCATGAGCCACTACACCTGGCAACCTGTGTTCTCTGTGAGACCGGACGGTCTTGGCACCAAGAACTGCTAACATTACAAATGATGGGGAGGAGTCCTCTCCTGCTTCTTCTTTGGTCCTCAGCACTAATGCCCCAGGTCTGATCTCAAGGTGAGAGAATGAATGAATGAATGAATGAATGAATGCTTCCTTCCAGCCTCACCAAGAAGCGCCAGCTCTTCTAGGACTTCACCAGTTCTGACGGAGTTCAGGGTAAGAACAAGAAGCTTGAGACTTAAAGTCAGCAAGACTCTTTGGAAATCCTCCCTGTGCCTTCCCCACAGATGTGTGCTCATCTAGGGCCTTGCTCTGTTCCTTGTGTCCTCCCTGGACCCCAGGGCTCCAGCTGTGGGGGCGGGGTGGGGGCAGACCTGGGCACAGTGCCGGGAACCTGCCACCGCCTGGATAAGCTTCAGCAGGGGCTCGCCAGAGACCCCTACCCAGATCAGGGCGCTGAAACTGCTCTCAGGGCTGGAGCCTGGAGGAAGGAGACAGAGGCAGTTAGTTAGGAGGGAGAAGGCGGAGCCCCTTGGAGAGTGACCTGAGCTGGGGACCCCAAAGACCCAGGAGAGATGTCAGAGTTTGAAGCTAGAGCAAACCTGGGGAGAACTGGGGTCACCTCAAGTTGTCCCACCCCCAGGACATACCCTGTTGCTGGTGATAAAAGGGGAAATCCTTCAGGCTCGTGGAAAAAGTGGGGAGAGCCAGGAGTGCCCCTGGGGGGCTGTTCCACATCAGTGAGGGGTGAGCTGAGGCACCCCAGATCCGGTCCTGAATGATCTGTGGAAAGAGGAGGCGGCTGTGCAGGGGGAGTGGCTAATGTGTGGGGTTCAGACAGCAGGTTGTGGGTGGGGCCAAAAGAGGGGCAGAGCCTGAAAGAGGCGGGGCCTGAGGGGTGGGGGGATGGGAGCCCCACACCTTTCCGGTGCAGAACAGCGGAGAAGCTAGAAGCCAGAGGAGCCCTCTGCTGTAGTGGGGATGTTCAGGTGACAGATGGTGACACGCCCTTCCCTCCTTTCCTCACTCCCACAGACACAAGTATGGGGTCATGCCGTTCTTTCAGGACTCAAAATTCTGAAAGAACCGGACTCTTTCCCAACCCAGCACTCCAGACTGCTTCTGCCATCAGTTAGAGAGAGGGAGCCTATGTTTGCAATCCACGGGCCACAGTGGTGTCCACTGACAAGGGCAAGCTCAGGACTGGGGGAGAACGTGTGTCCAGGATCGCACAGCCACGACTGGGTCTTCCCAGAAGCACCAAGGGAGGACCCACAACACAGGCAGAGAAGGATGGAGAGGAGGATGGAGGGGGAAGAGCTGAGGGGAGCCCAGGGGTGGGGGCGCCTGCAGGTGAGTCTCCGTCACCTCTAGTGTGGTATGGATGACTTTTTCCACTGAGGAGAAGTAAGCGGTCCACAGAAACTGGGTCTGCTGCCGCAGGGAGAGAATCCTCGAAGGCGGCATTTCACGGAGAGCAGCCAGGACCTGGAGGCGCAGAGAGAGAAAAAGAGGAGGCCCGGAGTTGAGCCCTGACTGACCCCAGAAAGGAGAAAGCTGATGCCAGAGCTCTGGGAATTGGGAGCTTCCAGTGATGTGCACCCCGTGTTCAGGGTCACACAGAGCTGATTTTAAGTGACACTTAATGTTAGGCGAGGTGGCATAGACCTGTAAATCCTGGCACCTAGCAGGCAGAGGCAGGAGGGTCTTGAGTTCAAGGCCAGCTTGGACTAAGAGACCTTGTCTTAGAAACAAAACAAAAAACAAAAACAAAGGGTAGGAGTGGCTGGGGGTGTGAGTGTGCTGTGGGATGTTCTGTATGACAAATATGTTAATAAATAAAGCACTGATTGGCCGGTAGCCAGACAGGAAGTATTGGCGGGACTAACAGAGAGAAAGATTGAGGAACAGGAAGGTGGCGGAAGAGACTGCCAGCCACCGCCAAGACAAGCAGCATGTAAAGATGCCGGTAAGCCACGAGCCACGTGGCAAGGTATAGATTTATAGAAATGGGTTAGTTTAAGACATAAGAAGAGTTAGCAAGAAGCCTGCCATGGCCATACAGTTTGTAAGTAATATAAACGTCTGAGTGATTATTTTATATGTGGGTTGTGGGACTGCGGGGCTTGGTGTGACCTGGAGAGAAGCTCTCCAGCAACATGTGTGGGGGAAACAGAGGGACTCAGTTGACAAAGTGCCTGCAGAGCGTGCGCAAAGCCCCGGGTTCAATCCTCAGCACCACATAAACTGTCACCACTGACACATGCCTGTAATCCCAGCACTCAAGAGCTGGAGGCAGGAGGATCAGAAGTTCAAGATCATTCTAGGCTGCACAGGGGGTTTAAGGCCAACCTGGGCTACACGAGACTCTATCCAAAATACCAAAGTGGAGAGGGAGAGACAGTAACTGTCACAACACCTCCAGTCTCACTTTCCCTATCTGTGGAATGGGTACATTAAACACCTCCCTCATAGGTGGTTGTAAAGACTCAACTAGAAAATGCCCATTTAGTGCTTAGGTCATGTGGAGACTCTGTGTGTGTGTGTGTGTGTGTGTGTGTCCAAGCATGTTCGCGTATGTTTCTTTTTGAGACTATCCCAGGCTACCCTCCAACTTGCTATGTAGTTGAAGATGACCTTGAACTCCTGATCTCCCTGCCTTACATTCCCTAGTGTTGGAATTCTATGTGTGGCCACCATGCCCAGTTAAAGGATAGTCACTGCTCACTTTCACGCCTCCTCCTCCTCCTCGAACCTAACTCCTAACCACCTAACTCCTGGGACTCCTCGAGGCAGCTCCCACGTATTCTTCAGACCCAGACAAAATTAATTTCATCAGATGGAAAAGACACATTTTCTTTCAGCTGAGCCCCAGAGATCACCAGATCTAACTTATCCCATTGTAGAGATGGGGAAATTGAGGCTGAAAGTGGCTCAGAACTTGCTCTCAGCACCCTCCAGCGTCTCCACCTTCATCTATGTCTATGGGGGCTCCGGAGGCAATGATGATAGGAATGACTAGAAGGGGGTAAGTTCCTGGGGTCCCTCCCCTGAAGTGCCCCCCACCGTGGTACAGACCCTGAGCTACCTGCAACGGGAGCCTCTCATCAGCAATGATGGCTGCCTTGGTCCAGTCGATGACTTCAGAGAAAGGCAGCTCCCAGCGAGGGCTGAGGAGCACAGGGATACAGCCGGCCTGGGGGGCAGGGCGGTCACTGGGGAGCCCAGCCCCGCCCTGCACACACTCACCACCACCCCAGTCCAAAGTAGCAGCCCCTGCTGTTAGGGGGAAGGATAAAGAGGAGAATATATTTTTCTTTTTGTGGGGGGTTGGGGAGGGAGACAGGGAACCCCCTTCCTATGTGCATGGGCCCAGCATTCCTGCTAGCTCGAGGGTGGAGGTGCAGAGGCTGGGCTGGGGACTCTTGGGTTGGGGTGTACCTGAAGGGCTTGGAGGAAGCAGGAGGCGGCAGATCGGTGGCCAGGAATGAGGCAGAAGGTGGCCTTGGGTAGCGTTTCTCCTGGGTGGGTCCTGAGAAGGTGCAGGAAGGTCTCTGGACACCGGAGCCTGAGCTGGGCCGCCCCAGTGGCCTGCAGCGACACTTCCATAGTCCCAAGATGTTGACTCCCACCATGTTCTCAGACACATAGCCACACTGACAGGAACGGAACCAGGGGCAGTGGCCTGGCATCTCCTCTGCTCACTGCTCTGTGGGCATTCAGAAACCCTGCGTGCCCTTGGTGGCCTCAGACATCTCCATCTACTTCCTTGTACCTCAGTTCCCTCATTTACCAAGTGGGAGGTTTCTGAATGTTATGTCCCTTCCTTTCACTTCTGCTCTGGCCCATCCCTCCCCATCACCTGAGTGACCTCCACACCCAGCCCTCCCCATCACCTGAGTGACCTCCACACTTAGCATTCCTGCACTGGTGGACCAGTCATGAAAGGCTTCTCTGTACTGAGGTGGGCTGGGCCTCCAGCCTGGAACCACACAGGAAACTCTTGCCCACAGGCCTGTCTTGGAGGACAGGCCTCCTCTGTTCCCCCCTCCTCCTCCCTCAGCCCCAGGGCCATGATCAGTTGTGCAGTGAGTCTGAGGGAGACTCAGCCACAGCCTCTTCAGTACCACCTCTCTGGGTCTGCCAGCCCAGGGAACTAAAACCTACAGTCCAGCTAGGGAAGGAAGGGCCAGAGGGGACCCATGGGTGCACACAATGCTCAGTGAGGTGCATGAAGGCTCCACCCAGGAGCCTCCTCAGCTGCTCTCTGCTCTGAGCCTGACCTCCAGCAGTATCAGGTAGCTTCGGTATGAGCACCTCTGATCACTGAGGGGGACTGAGTCTCAAGGAGAGGGACTGGGCTGTGGTGAGAACTAAGATGTGCCAATTCCAATTCCCAGTTATTTCAGCCATCATGAGGGATAAGTTCAGGGGTGCACCAGGAGCCCCTGGAAGGCTTCACCACAAAACGAACATCACCCCCTTATCACATTAAAAGCCATAGCACTAGCCAGGCAGGCCCAGCTCCCCTCCAGTAAGCTGTACGGAACTAAAGGGAGCCACGGAGAAAAGGGGCCCACTGCACTGACTGTACCCCTGGGCTTTTAGTTCCCCACATCTCACCTTTGTGCCCCTACATGCCCTCTCCCCTCGTCCCGAGGCCCTCACATGGGCAGTTCCTTCTGTTCTGCAGCAAAGACCTGGCTCAGTGACACCTTCTCCAGGAAGCCCTCCTTGATATCCCAGCCAACCACCACTCCTGGCACAGTTTAAGAGCTTTCCCTGTACGAAGATCATTCTCACAGCAACTCTCTGAGACGGCAAACACTGCTATCCTAGCCTATCTGACAGGTGAGGAAACTGAGGCCTGAAGACATACTTAGCTCTGAAGTACAGCAGACTCCAGAGCAGGGGTTCTCAACCTTCCTAACACTGCGACCCTTTAACACAGTTCCTCACGTTGTGGTGACCCCCCCAACCACAGAAATATTTTTGTTGCTACTTCATAACTGTAATTTTGCTACTGTTGTGAATCATAATGTGAATTCCGATGATCTTAGGGGACCCCTGCAAAAGGGTAATGCAACCTGAGGGGTCACGACCCACAGGTTGAGAACTCCTGCTCTACAGCCTCCCTCTGCTTAACACTGTACCACTGATCCACCTGCCTGCCTGCTAGGGCTGAGTTAACCGACAGGGGTCCATCGCCCTCTTCTGCTCTCTCTCTCTCTCTCTTTTGTTTTGTTTTTTGTTTGTTTGTTTGTTTGTTTGTTTGTTTGTTTGAGACAGGGTCTCACTATGTAGCTCTGGCTGTCCTGGAACTCATAGAGATCTGTCTGCCTCTGCCTCCTGAGTGCTGGGGTTAAAGGTGTGTGCCACCACCGCCGCCTGGCCTCTTCTGGTCTCTCGAGGTATCTTGCGACGTTAGATCCCCCAATGCCCAGTGAAATGCTGAGTGGGCATGGCAGTCCACTTGTAATGTGAACATGAGGTGTGTGGAGATGGGATCCTGTGAGCAAGCTGACTGGCTAGACTAGGTGAATGGGCAAGCTCTGTATGAGGTAAAGAACAATCGAGGAAGACAGCCATCAACTTGGGGCCTCCATGTGCCTGTGCACACTTGTGTACATGGACCCCCACACATATGGGACCACATGTGAGCTGGCATGCATGTATGCACACCACAGGCATGTACAGACTTTTAAAAATGGAGGAGAGGCCAGGCATGGTGGCATACATCTGTAATCTCAGTTCTTGGGTGGCAGAGGCAGGAAGATCCAGCGTTCAAAGCCATCCTCGTCCACACAGTGAGTTGAAAGGCAGCCTGGGCTATAGGAGACCCTGTCTCAGAAAACCCAAACAATCAAACAAACAGAAGAGGAGGTATTTGGGAGCACACACATATGCCCTGGATGCACGGAGCTCCCCAGAAAAGAAAGACACACAGGATGAAGGAACCAGTGCTCAGCTCTGGACAGGAAACCTGGGTGGTCGAGCCAGGTGGGAGGGGGACTTTTGAATGTGTACCCCTTTGTACCATTGGAATTCTTCATACTGTGAATGAATCACCTATTCATAAAAATAAAGAAATTACAATTTCAGTGGGCGGGCCCTTATTCCAAAGCAACAGGAGACTATTCACCCAGCGTGGAAAAACACTGGCATGGGAACAAAAAGCACAGTTCTGAATCCCAACCCCCCTGAGCGCTTGGTCAGAAAAGTGAGGGGACCTGGGGAGCAAAGAGCCCCCGACACTCCCCACACACAGCTCCCTGAGTCTGTTTCCTGTGCCCCAAGATGGGGACTAATATCTCTGGTGGAGGATGCTGGGAGAATCAGCAATAATGGAGGAGGGTGGGGAGAGCGCAGTCCCCTGGGTAGCCTCCACCACCTGCCTGCCAGCCAGGGAATGTGGGACAGTGGCAGGGACTGAAGTGCCTCTTTCTTTGGCCGGTGCCTGTTTATTCAGGCTGTCTTCTGGGGCTGGCCTTCCTCTCTCACTCTGTCCCTACGCTGTCTGGCCTAGGCAGCTGCCAGGTACTTCCGAGAAACTGCGGACGATGAATGACCGCCACACAGCAGATCTTGGAAATAAACGCACCGTGGGAAATGCTGCCCGGAGCAGGATGGAGTGACACACATCTCTAGTCCCCACACTCAGGAAGCAAAGGCAGCAGAATTATTGCATGCTCAAGGCCATCAGGGTCTACCCTGAACCTTCCAAGTAGGCCACAGCAGAAAGAAAACAGCTACCCAAGTGTCTACAGGTGGCCTATGCTACGCCGCAACAGTTTTCCCTCAGCACACAAAGTAATAATTAAAGCTAGCCCAAAGAGGGACTTCCAGTGAGCAAGCAGAGCCAGTGAGTGGACAGTGGGAAAAGACAGGGCACGGTGACCCTGACACGGGAGCCTTGTCACCAGAGGAGAGTTCCTGTTAGGCTCTGGGCCTGAGGAGCCCCAAGTTCTCCAGAAGTCTCCAGAAGGGCTGGCCATGGGAACGACAGGGCAGGCTCCCAGGAGGTCTTCCAAGTGCCCCCAGGGGTGGTAAGGATTCCGTTCCCTTCAAAGCCCAGAGGCAGAACTGGAGCTTGGCCACGGGAAGGAGTCCTAGGGGAAGCTGAGCTCAGAATAGCCCAGCTGGAGGACAGGGAGGGAGACCATAGGAGGAGGCAAAGGACAAACACACCTAAGGACTATAAACTCAGGGCTGCCCTGGGGTGATAGAGAGGGAGCCCTGGGCCCCACAGCCTGGACAACCTTAGAAGCTGGAGTCGATGGCCTTCCAGAGACAGGGTTCAATAATTAGGAGTGACAAGCTGAGGTCACTTAAGAATCAGAAGTGTGCCCTGCAGAGCAGCACACAGGTGGAGGGCTGTCTCTATACAAGCGCTCCATGCCCTCATGTCTGTGCAGGCATTCTCTCTGGTAGGAAGTTCTTTCAATCTGACCTAAGTCATCTTTCTAAAATCAAAGGCTGTTGTTTCCTTGAGAGATTAATCTCCAAAATTAGACACAAGAGCAGTTTCCAGCTGGGACCAGTTACCAGTCTCTGTGGTTCCCTTGAGGCCTTTGACAGGACTGATCATAACTCTTGCTTAAAACGCAGAACCATCATACTGAAGGCTTTGGAGACAGAGAGTTCTAGATTAAAATATTGGCTGTGCTCACTCCGGCTCAGTGGCCACAGGTTAAGTTACCTAACCTATATCGTCTTTAGAATACAGATACTTTAGTGACAGTGGTTAGAACTATTTTATTGTATACAATAGTGTGTGTGTGTGTGTGTGTGTGTGTGTGTGTGTGTATACATGTGTGGAGGCCAGAGATTGAGGTTGGGTGTCTTTTTCAGTCACTTTCCACTTTATTTTATTTTTTCACATTTATCTATTTATTTGTGTGCATGGGTGCCTATGTGCCTTGGAGAGTGTGTGGATGTCAGAGGACAATTCCCAGGAATCTGTTCTCTCTTTCTAGCTTGTGGGCTTGGGGACTGAACTCAGGTTGTCAGGCTTGCAGCCCACCGAGCCATCTCTCTACTTTATTTTTTAAGGCAGGGAACCTGAAAGTCACTCTTTTCAGCTCCAGGGATCTTCTGTCTCTACCTCCTCAGCCCTGGGCTTCTGCATGGGGTGGGGTGGGGTGGAGCTTGAACGCCTGTCTTTCTGTTCGTAAGGCAAACGCCATATGACTGATCTCCCTCCCCCGGCTGTACCCATTGTTTATGGAAGTGCTTACACCAAGTGAGTGATACCTAAATGTCTGTTACATAAAATGTTAGAAGTAGGAGGGACTAGGGTAACAGGAATCGGGGAGGGGGAGCAGGAGCGAGCCATGTTGTGTTTCCAAGATTCCTCAGGGGAGAATTCCAGAAACTGCCTTTCACACCCTTTGAGACAATCATCTTGGTGGAAGTCCACTCTGCTGTCTTAACTCTCTCTCCCCTGCTGCGGCTGAGACTGGTTTTGTCAGGACTAGCTCGCTCGGACAGAGGTCACTCTTGCCCTGTACTCCATCCTCTGGACTTGCTCCTTTCGCAGCCCCTCCCATTCAGCTCCCCAAGGGTAAATTTACTTACTGATGGGGTCCGGGGTCTTGCTCACAGTGCCTGCCCCAAGTGCAGGCGGAGGCATGGGTGCTTACAGTGCGCCACCTGCCCCTCTCCTCTGCAACGGCCAGTAAGGTGGCTCCAGGCTGGGGACTATGCTGCTGCAGCTGGCCAGGAGCCCCACCTTGCAATGGGTGAGCTTCAGGAAGATATGGGAGGGCGACATCGAAGCCTGGTCGGAAGATGTCCGAGGAGGGGCTGGCCTCAGCTACCATCGCCTGTCCCAGCCTGGTGCAGGGGGCTGGGTACAGACTGAGAACCAGATGGTTCCGGCCCCCATTCCAGTACGGAGGCAGGGGCCCACATGCTCCTCTGTGGTCCTGGCTGGGGAGAAAGAGGTGGAGGCAAGCTTCTGCTGGGCTAAGTGCATAGTATCTGGAGCCTTCCAAGAAGTCCAGGATCCCGCGATGAGCCTCAGTGGTTGGACCAGCTGAGAGGTGCACAAAGATGCTGAGGACATTTCCCTTACATTTGGAGGTGTCAAAGCAGGCTCCCCAGCTGCAGCTGCTCCCCCGGGGGGCTTGAGGAAGCTGTGGGGCATCTTCTGGGAGTGTCTCAGACTGGGAGAAACTCTGTAGGAAGGCAGCATCCAACCAGCGGGGCCAGCTTTGGGAGCTCCCGGGTACAGGTCCAGGTGGTACTGCCAGACGAAAGGGGAAGACTCCCAGGAGGATGAGGAGGAGCCAGGAGACTGACAGTACCAGCCAGAAGGACTTCCTTTTCCACAGGGGCATGTGGCCACCCACAGCCAGGGCCAGAAGGAAGTCAGGAACTTCTGTAGCAAATGGGGAAGGTGGGGACCCCAGGGCAGGAGAGAGGATCTGGGAATCGGGATCCAGCACTCTCACTGCACAGAAGGGGATACTGAGGCTCATTGAAGGCAGGCTCCCTGCCTATGTTCAAACAGCGTTATTGGGCACCTGTGGGACTGACCCCTTGGGGGAGGCCCTGACTTTCTGAACATGCCTTCCCACAATCTGGTGAGCCTTTGCCCTCTCATCGGGGCCCTCTGCCCTGGGCCACTGATTGGACTGATGCAACCCTTGCCCAGACCACAGGACCGTGTCCATCTGCCCTCGTGGCTGCACCCCCTGACCTTGCCCTTGGCCCAGAGGCAGGCTGTCTGCCAGACCAGGGAGAACTGGGGGGGGCCGGGGGGGGGGGGGGGGGGGGGCCAAGGGTGATGTGGAGGGAAGCACGGCTGGTCTCTCCCACTCCTGCCTCTGCCCCAACAGCCCTTGAGAAACCCTGACTACCACTGTAGCTTGGTGGTTAGCTTTCTGTGGCAGAGCTAAAAATAGACCTTATGCCCATGTGGGCCACCAGGGCCAGCTGAAGTTAGAGTCCGGGTGCAGCCCATGCCTGCTCTCTGGGGGATGAGAGGATTCGGGCTCCTGTTCTTCTTCCCTTCTGCTATGGCCCCTAGCCCGGGCAGCTCCCCTGCACCCTCTAGCTGGGAGCTGTCACAGGGCAGAGGCCAAGACCTACGCTCCGATCCTGCTCCTGCCCCACAAGCGCAGCCGCCAGCTCCAGGTCCCACGCCAGTAAGCATCTGGTCGGTCCAGATCGCTTTCCTAGCTGCAGCCTGGCTCCGCCCCCGCCATCCCTGATTGGCTCCTGGCTAGAAGGCAGGGTCTCTACTTAACCCCTTGCAACCCCCTTTCCTAGCGTGCTGTTTTGTTTCGTTTTGAGACAGGGTCCCCAGGTTGGTTTCAAACTCACCTTGCAGCCAGGGACCTTGAGTTTCTGATCCTGCGAGTGCTCGGATTCCAGTTAGGTGCCGTCACTCCTGGCTCTGGAAGACTAATGATGGCCAGGAGGGCACTACACCTCACTGGTGGCCATGTACTGACAGCCTGTTCCTCTCCAGGTCTTTACCCATGATCCAAAGAACACATTTATCTGTGATTTCCCCCTTTCATTACCATCATCATCATCATCATCATCATCACTATCATTATATGTATTTTAAATATATTTTGTGGTGCTGGGAACGGAACCCAGGGCTTTGTGCATGTTAGACAAGTGGTCTACCACTGAGTTACATCACCTTGTCATTTTTTTTTTTTTAACTGTTGAGAAAAGTGAAGCTCAGAGAGGGGATAGATTCTCCCTAAGGTGATGCAGCTAGAAGTGTCCAGGAGAAGATTTGAACCCAGAGCATGACCTCACGGGGCTTCTGCTTGTCTCCCTGGCCACTGGATGGAGCTGGGCAGTGGCTACCTGCATCTGTAGAATGGATGAGCAGCATCCTCCTTGGAGGGTTGCCAAGGTAGAGCCACGAGTGGTGGTGGTGGAGTCCATCCACAAGGAGGTACCGTTCCCCTGATCTGGGAGGGCTGCTGACTTGACGGGGAAGCCACTAGGTGAATATTCTATCCTCAGTGAGCAGGCAGCCTGGGGGCAGGGCACAGCCGTGTGCCCAGGAACATCCTGCAGATGGAATCGAGGGGAGATGGCCTCTTGGCACTAAGAGGTTTGTCGCTCAGTGACAGACAGCCTCTCAGGCAAACACCAGGCTGTTTCACACAGAAGACAGGTGTGGCCTTACCGTTGCCATCTTACGGGGCTAACTTCCTCATCTGCCTGGAGTTGGTGGAAGGTTCCCTTCCTGCAGGAAGCTGCCCCAACTCTCCTCAGCCGGAGCCAGGTCGCTCCTCTAAGTCCTCACGCCATCTCTTCTCTCCACCGAGCTCTCTCTGCATCCACAATCATTATCTAACAGCTCCTTAGCAGCACTCACTTGGACCAAGTTCCCCCGGAGGCCCTGAATAAGCAGTGTACATGACTATGTCCTGAGCATGTTGGGAACGACTAGAAAAGACATATGATTGTCATCCCCACCTAGCTTGTGGAACCTGAACTGGGCTCAGGCAACCTGAGTAACTTTGCCTGTGTTCCCATGGCTTAGCCATGCCTTAAGCCATCTAGTCCTCTTTTCTTTTACTCTGAGGCAGGGTCTCCGTGTAGCTCTGGCTGTCCTAGAACTACGTAGACTAGGCTAGCCTTGAACTTGCAAAGATCTGCCTGTCTCTGCCTCCCAAGTGCTGGGCTTAAAAGTATATGCCTCATTACCCAGCCATTCCTTTTGTTTTGTTTTGTTTTGTTTTGTTTGTTTGTTTTGTTTTGAGACAGGGTTTCTCTGAGACAGGTCTGTGTAGCCCTGTAGCCCAAGCTGGCTTCGAACTCACAAAGATCCACCTGCCTCTGCCTCCCGAGTACTGAGGTTAAAGGTGTATCCCACCACCACCCAGTTACCTACCCCTTTAAAAAATGATATTTATTTTTATTTGGTGTTTATGAGTGTTTGCCTAACATGTATATATGTGTACCATGTGCATGCCTGGTGCCTGTGGGGGCCAGAAGAGGGCGTCAGATTCACCGGAACTGGAGTTACAAATAATTGTGAGCTGCCATGTGGGTTCTGGGGACCAAACCCGAGTCATCTGCAAGAAAAAGTGCTCTT
>CABHPP010102579.1:1722-16745 GCA_902168425.1 Peromyscus attwateri
TCTCTCTCTCTCTCTCTCTCTCTCTCTCTCTCTCTCTCTCTCTCTCTCACACACACACACACACACACACACACACACACACACACACACACATTTTTTTAAAAACCAGGGTGTGAGAGTACATGCCTATAATCCCAGCACTTGGGAAATAGATACAAGAAGATTAGAAATTCAAAGTCACCAGGCGGTGGTGGAACATGCCTTTAATTCCAGCATTCAGGAGGCAGAGGCAGGCTAATCTCCAAGTTTGAGGCCAGCCTGGTCTACAGAGTGAGTTTCAGGACAGCCAGGACTACACAGAGAAACCCTGTCTGGGGGGAGGGGGGGGAAGAAAGAAAGAAATTCATAGTCATTCTTGGCTTTATAGTGAGTTCAAGACTACCCTGTCTGGGGGGGGGGGGTAGTAAAGAAAGGAGAGAGGGAGAGAGAAATGCAGACTTGCAGGCTAAACCCCAATACCCCAGAACCTGTGAGTCAGAATGAGCATTTTGACAAGGCTCCTACATGGAGTCTGAGAAGCACTGTTATGGAAAATCTGGTAAGTGATAAAGAAGGCCTCTACCTATGCCATGCGGCCAGGTGGGCAGAACTCAGCCGACCTTGGTCTGGGGATTCTAGCCCCACCTGCCACAGGACTCCAGCACCACCTCCACACCACCAGGAGCCCACAATGGTGCCAGACGGTTGGGCACTATAATGATCTCTCTGAGATGAGGAAGCATGGCCCCGTCCCCCATCTTGGCGAACTGAGTGGGACAAGGAGACCTACACGCAGGCCTGGGGCTATCCACCCTGGGTTCTGAGGAGAAAACATGGGCCCATCTGACACCTTGCAGTACCAGCCAGAGGGGCCCTATTAGAATGAGCAGAGGTATGGTGTGGTATGGGAGAGAGAGAGAGACAGAATTGTTCATGTCCTGTGGATAGATGTGTTATCTGAAGAGGCGAGAGAGGAAGGGAGCAGGCTGAAGTGAGTGGCTTCACTGCTACCCAGGGCCAAGGTGATGTCTAGACCTGGGCTACTGCTGGGACCCACATCTGGGTTCCTGGCTTAACACAGCCGTGGTCTCCGTTGATGTCCCTGGCCCCTTGTACCACCAAAAGCTGAGAGGACAGGACTATACAGTTGCTGGCCCTGACCCCACTGGCTACAATATTAGGGAGAATTGGTCTCACCCCTCACTGGCTCAAGCGCTCAGGAGAGAGGGTCCTACACCTTACCTGGACAGCACAATAGAGCTGACCCTGTGCTCAGGGGCATGGGAGAGATGGCCCTGAGGGTGTGGGAATGGGAGAGCAGGTTGAGCCCCACTCATCCCATGTGCCATAAGTAAGGGAAAGATGTCCTCCTCCCCTCCCCCCCTCGCCACCTGCAGCAGGTGGGGGGGGGGGGGGACGGACCTGACCCAACCCCTCGCCAGCTGCAGCACTCCGAACAGGCCACGTGCCTCACCCGGGCAGCACAGTAGAGCTGATCCTGCAGGTGTGGGCAGGAGAACAGCCCTGATATCATGAGAAGGACATAGTTGGTACTGTTGTGCCCAGAGTCTGGACCCCCGAAGACCAAATCCAATGCAAAAGCCAAGAGCTTGATTGTTGTGAGTTAACCCGGGCCTCTCCATCCATCTGATGCAGCAGCAGAGCAGGAGAGACCCTGAGTAGCAATGGGGCAGAGTTTTTATAGGGTAAAGCAAGGGCGGGGTCTTGGGGGTCTACAGACCACATAGGAACAGACTCAGGATTGGTTTATGCAAGTGACAATCATGTTAGTAATTTTTACTTGGCTAGCGTTAGTTGGAGGTTTATTAGGGCTAGTAATCCATTTGGGGGGCAGGCCTGGACAAGTCCCAGGCTTTGTCGTTGAGCTGCTGTGGAGGCTGGCTGGCCTGGCACATACTGACTGTGGGGGCTGGCTCAGTGGCCCAGGCTTGGTGTGTCCTATCTCCCTGTCCCTGCTGACAGGAACATCAGTGATTAATTGTCTTTTGTTCATGGCCCTCCCAGAAACTGCTTGCTCAGTCTCAGGAAACTGAAATTGAGGCCTGATCTCTGAGAGAAGACTGAGCAGCCTGTTATGGTGTCTGCTTGGTCCTTTCAGGTACCACCTCCCTTGTCTGCAGTGAAGTGGTGGGGAGGGGGAAAGATGCCCTCCCCCCTTGCCCCTACTGCCTCCAGTTGGCAAGGGAGCTGACCCCTTTACCAGCTGCAACACTCGGGAAAGTAAGCCCTGCACTTCATCTGGGCAGCACAGCAGAGCTGACCCTGTTGAAAAGGGCACAGAACATGAGCATGGATGACCTGACCTCACCCCTCATCTGCCATGTGGTGGCATGGGCTGGGGAGAGACGCCCCCCCCCCCCACCAGCCCATCAACACCTAAGGTAGATGGGATAGCTGACCCTAAGGTAACAAGAGTGGGAAAACTGTCCCTGCCCCACACACACACCACAGGCTGCAACACTCAGGAGAGCAGACCCTGCACCTCACCTGGGCAGCATAATAGAGCCAACCCTGTTAGCAGAGGTGTGGGTGAGCCAGCCCAGAAGTTTGTGAGCATGGGAGAGCTGTCCCATTACTCATCTCTGTTGGGGAAAGATGTGCTCCACAACCCACCCATCAATGCCTGAGGCAGGTGGGAGAGCTAGCCCTGAGGTCACAAGAGAGAAAGGAGGCCCTGTAGATTGCCTGGACAACACAATAGAGCTAACCTTGTTGGCGGTGAGGGTGAGCCAGTCCCGAAGTAATGAGCAAAGGAGAGCTGTCCCCATTACTCATCTGACATGTTCCTGCGTGGGTGGAAGAGAGATGCCCTCCCCCGACCCCCTGCCCATCAATGCCTGGGACTGGTGGAGGAGCTGGCCCTGGAGTCGTAAGAACAGGAGAGCTGTCCCTGCCCTTCACCAGCTGCAGCACTCAGGAGAGTGGCCCCTGCACCACGCCTGGGCAGCACAGTGGAGCTGACCCTGATAATGTAGGTCGGGGAGAGCCAACCCTGATGGCATGAAAGCAGGAGAACTGGCCCCGCCCCTAGCTCATTGCTGCAAGGGTGAACTAGCCAGGGCAATGCTGGAGAGCTCACCCTGGTAGTGAGGACAGGAGAGAACTGGCGGGCTGACCAATCCTGCAGCTACCCAGGCCCAGAACCAGGGTTAGGAACTGGCCTGCCCCAACATCCACCCCATCTATGATCTGCTGGAACACGTGAAAGGGCCTGACCCGCAGATCCAAAGCTGCAAGATCTCCACAACACAGGGCAACAACAGAATATCCAAGAGGAGTCTCAGTGAGGGCCCAGCATTGATGATGGTACAGTAGAAGTCAGAGGTCTCGAACCAGAACAATGACTCTTTGCAACAAACACTTGCAAGTAAAGATATGTGGACAAAGGGGTTTACTGCGTGACTCACTGTGTCACACTGCAGCTTCCATGATGGGGATTTTTTTATTTTTCCTTTTTTTCTTTTCCTCTTAAATTTTGTTTTATTGGGGGGGGGGAGCTGTTGCAGGGGCAGAGGGTGGATGCAAAGGGATGGGGAAATGAATGGGATCAAGATACGTGATGTGAAAGACACACTGACTAAATAAAAGGAACATTTAAAAACTGTGATAAAGAACAGAGAGTCCCATGCCAGCCAGCTGCAGTAGGATGCAGTCTGGCCCTCCGCAGCTGTACTGGGTTCTCCCATAGGCCTGGTCCCAGCTGAAATCTGGACATTACTACACTGCTCCATAAGATAGCCAGTAGCTCGCCGGGCGTTGGTGGCGCACGCCTTTAATCCCAGCACTCGGGAGGCAGAGCCAGGTGGATCTCTGTGAGTTCGAGGCCAGCCTGGGCTACCAAGTGAGCTCCAGGAAAGGCGCAAAGCTACACAGAGAAACCCTGTCTAAAAAAAAAAAAAAAAAAAAAAAGATAGCCAGTAGCTACTGTGATGTTTTTCACATTTAATTTAAGTTACTTAGGGACTGACGCTATAACTCAGTAGTAGGGCACTTGCCTACCCACACACAAAACAATGGGTACGTGCCAGCAAAAACTGCGGTCAGAGCTTGTGTCTCTTTCTTTTCAGCCAGCCTGTGCTGTGTCTCATCTGTGGACTCTTTGGGGCCTCTCCTAAAAAGTATTGACACTGATTCCCAATATCTGGAACACCAAATCTCCTCCAATACTAAAAAATAAAATTTTTAATTAAATCAAAATTTCAATTATACTAGCGACATTTCAGTGCTCAGGAGCCTCACCCTGCAGACGGCTCTTGTTCATAGCACAACTATGGACTATCTCTGTCAACACAGAAAGCTCTATATGACCCACTTGTCCTGTGACTTCTCAGTCTTGGCTATCCACTGGAATCAAGCACCCATTGTTTGTTTAAGTGATTTTAGGACAGAATACTTCCTGCTCTGGGGCTTCACCATGTAGACATTTTGCCCTCAACAGAAACCTGGCTCAATGTTTCTAATAAGAACATCATTAGGAAAACCAAGACCCTCCCTGGTTATTTTTGTTAAAGTATTTGTTTCTTATCTATTTATTTCAATACTGGGGATCTTTCCTTTTTTTTTTTTTTTAGAAACAAGATCCCACTATGTACCCAAGCTGGACTTGAACTCCTGATCCTCCTGCTAGGATTACAGATGTGCATCTCCCCATGACCAGCTCTCAGTTCAGATCTTAATCCTAGTAAAACCTCGAATATTTTGGGTTCAGTCACCTTGGTCATGGTATCTCTTCCCAGCAAGAGAACAGTAACTAAGACAGCAATTGAATGTGCTAAAAGCAGCTTTGGGTTGCAGATTTGACATAAGACAATTCGTGGACGTGATACTTGGCTAATAAAAACATCACAGAAGAACACTAAGAAAGCTATAGATAAATCTCAGGGATGCAAGCACTTGTCTCACGTGCACAAGGCCCTAGGTTCAATCCCTACAGCCACAGAAAGAAGAAAGAAAAAAGCACACTAAGACTTCAAAAGCTTCTATACAGTTATTGTGTTATTTCTCCAATAATATTTTCCCAGAAAATATTTTCCTTGTATATATGCCCAGAAAACCTAATTTTACACAGGCCACCTAACCTAGCTCTTCAATGTGCTTACAAGTACCAGAAAATTGTATCTCTCCAGATTGGCCCCATTCCCAGCAGAATACACAGAAATCTAATTTCCACATGCCTGCCATCTGGCTTCATGGGGGGTCTGTTTTGTCCCACATATGTTTTTTGTACATGTAATACATCTTCAGTCTTGGCTCCTCGCATGACAGTGGTGCTCCAGCCACCCAAATTGCAATAACAATGTCCTTTGTTGCTTCTGACTCACAAACATCCCTCCATTTGAGACCCTAAGTGCTGTGGGATGTTCTGTATGGCAAATGTGTTGCTAATAAAACACTGATTGGCCAGTGGCTAGGCAGGAAGTAGGTGGGACTAACAGAGAATTAAAAGAACAGGAAGGTGGAGGGAGTCACTGCCAGCCACCACCAGGACAAGCAGCATGTGAAGATGCCGGTAAGCCACGAGCCATGTGGCAAGGTATAAATTTATGGAAATGGATTAATTTAAGATATAAGGACAGTTAGCAAGAAGCCTGCCACGGCCATACAGTTTGTAAGCAATATAAGTCTCTGTGTTTACTTGGTTGGGTCTGAGCGGCTGTGGGACTGGCAGGTGAGAGAGATTTGTCCTGACCGTGGGCCAGGCAGGAAAACTCTAGCTACACCTAAGAGTCTCCAATAGTCACCCAACTAGGTTACCCCCATAGACTAGCTTCCCCCCCTCCCCAGACAGGGTTTCTCTGTGTACTTTTGGTGCCTGTCCTGGATCTTGCTCTGTAGACCAGGCTGGCCTCAAACTCACAGAGATCCGCCTGGCTCTGCCTCCTGAGTGCTGGGATTGAAGGTGTGTGCCACCGCCGCCCACCTTTTTAGGATTTATTTTATTTATTATATACAGTGTTCTGCCTGAATATATGCCTGCAAACCAGAAGAGGGCACTAGATCTCATTACGGATGGTTGTGAGCCACCATATGATTGCTGGGAATTGAACTCAGGACCTCTAGAAGTAACCGCTGAGCCATCTCTCCAGCCCTCATAGACTAGCTCTTTAGGGAGAGTAGTATGGTCAGACATTATCATCTGTTATCTCCTTGTTCCAGATCCAATCCCTGAAATCTCAGCTCCACTTAACATTGAAGCACATGTCATGAGAACCATCTTCCCTCCAGTCAAGCATTCCCCGGCCAAGGTGTGCACTTGAACCCCTCTGCATTTGGAATTAGTAATTCCCAGTGAGGCCGAGAGCCGGAGTAGTGAGAACACCACTGACCACTGGCTAGCCATCGTCCTTTCTAGGGCTGGGACTAAGATGAAGGTAGGCGAGATACTCACTCTCGGGGTTATGCAAGTATAGGTGTAAATCTTTTTATACATCCCATTATTATTATTATTGGGTTATTTGAGGCGGGGTTTGACTATGTAGCCCTGGCTGGCCTGGAAATCACTATGTAGACCAGGCTGGTCTCCAACACACAAAAATCTGTCTGCTTCTGCCTTCTGGGTGCTAGGATTAAAGGTGTGGGCCACAAAACTTGCCTTTCTTTTCCTTTTATTTTTTTAGTTTGCATTCATCATAGATACTTTTGCCCAAACATTTTTTCAAAATATTGCTGACTGTTGATGATATTTCGCCTTTAAGGGTTTTTAAAAATTTTAAGCACTACATTAAATTTTTGCACGAATGCCTAACTCAGTTTCACCTTAGTCCCAAGCTCTAGTCCCGGCAATCAAATTCCCTTAACCCCCATTCAAACAGAGCCTCAATGTACCTCTCACGCCATCGTGCTACATCTACAGAACCTCCCAGCCTCCAACGATCACTACCTAAAGTCCCACTGATCCCCGCGATTTTATATTCTGTTTAATGTTCACAAACAATAGCTTCCTAAACAGTTTCCCCTGAAACAGTGGACATTTTAAAAAGAGGGATGTGTGGGCTTAAACCACATTGGAGACAGGAAAGAGAAAAGAAGAAAATGCCTAGCTTTGAAAACAGTGCCTATTCACATTTCTTTCACAACTCTGATGCTAAGCAGCTGGCAACCAAAAGGCCGGGTGCAAAAAACCATGAGGAGCACACCTGTAGACCACACCAAATTAGCTTCGTGTAGCTTGAGCGGCCAGCAAAACATAGCTTCAGGGGTCCCAAGAGACGTTTCCTCCAACAGAAGAGGGGATGGGGGTTAGAGCTGGATTTAGGCAGATGTTAAGAGGTTCTGGAGAAATTTTAAGGAAGTGGTAGTGTGTCCTGAGTTCATGTTGTCAGGACGCTTAGGCAGTACAATAATTGGCAATCTTGTGTTTGGGAGCTGGGGAGAGCGACTGGGAATGGTTTAAACCTCAGTCCCCAACCCGGAATGACACACCTCTCCAAACAAGGCCATATCTCCAAATCTTTCCCAAACAGTTCCACTAATTGGGACCAAGTATTCAAATATATGAACCTACGGCAGCCATTCTCATTCAAACGCCCACAAGATAATAAAATAATAAAAAGAAATTCTAAAAATCATAGAAAGAGAAAAATATAAAAGTACCTGCTAAGGGCCGGGGAGAGGACAAGGAGAAATTGGTGTAGAGTTGCCATTTGCGGACCGGAAATGCTCTGAAAATCACTTGCACAGCAATGAGAATGCACTTAAAAAATGGTTAATTAAGACAGGGCCATCAAGGGGGTTCAGGTGAGCTGGTCCTGTGGTCGTGAGAGCCGAAGAGTGGCCTGCCCCTCCCTCGTAGGCCATGTGGTGGCATGGATGAGGGAAATATGCCCCCCCAACTCCTTGCCACCCGCCGCAGGGGTCGGGGGAGCCAGCCTGGGGGCATGAAAACCAAAGAGCTGTCCTTGTCTCTCATCAAGTACAGCAATCAGGAGAGCAGACCCTGCACCTGCCTGGACAAAACAGTAGAGCTGGCCCTAGTGGTGTGAGTGTGGGTGACGCAGATCTAAAAGCCTCAGAGTAGAACTGGCCCCTCTCCTTGCTGCCTGCTGCATTGGGTGAGCTAGCCAGGGCAGTGCTGGAGAGCTCCCCCTGGCGGTGACAATGAGGGAAAACTGGCGGGCTAACCAACCCAGCTACCACCCAGGCCCAGAACCAGGGCTATGAGATAGCCCACCCCAACAACCACCTCATCTATGAACTGCTGGAGCATGTGAAGGAACCGGACCTTCAGATCCAAAGATGCGGGATCTCCATGACACAGGATAATAATAGGGTATCCAAGAGGAGCCCCAGGGAGAACCCCGTATTGATGGTGTAACAGAAGCCAGAGGCCTCAGGCCAGACCAATGACTCATAGCAATGAACACTTGCAAGTAAAGATATATGGACTAAAGGCTAAACTGTGTGACTCACTGGGCCACAGTACAGCTTCCATACAGGATTTGTTTGTTTGTTTGTTTTGGAGTTTTTTGGTTTTACTTTTAAATTTTGTTTTGTTGGTGGGGGGGGAGGTTGCAAGGGCAGAGGGCAGAAGCAAGGGGACAGGGAGATGAGTGGGATAGGATGCATGATGTGAAATCCATAAAAAAAATCAATAAAATGTTTAAAAAAAATGGGGCCGTCCAGATGGCACACAAGCCTAATGATGCCCTGAGTTCAACCCTCAGAACCCATATAAAGATGGAAGGAGAGAGCTGGCTCCACAAAGTTGTTCCCTGACCTCTACATGCATGTCATAGCACACACACACACACACACACACACACACACACACACACACACACACACACAGTATTGTTTAAATACCTGTTTGTTTGCTATGCCTGGCTCTTGGGTATTTGGGGGTGGGGGATGTTCAAGACAGGGTTTCCTTCTGTAGTCCTGGCTGTCCTAGAACTCGCTTTGTAGACCAAGAGAGCCTCGAACTCACAGAGATCTGCCTGCCCCTGCCTCCTGAGTGCTGGGACTAAAGGTGTGCGCCACCACCGCCCAGCACTTGGGTAGTTTTTTCAGTGGTAGAGATAGAAAATGGGAAAGAAGTGAGAGCAGATTTATCCGTGTGCCACTGGGCAGTCTGCGCACCCTTTCAGGGGCTCGAGATGGGCGGTGTGCCTTTAGCCGCCATAGAGCGCCAGCAAAATCCTGGACAGAAAAGCTTAAGGGTTCAAGCAGCCATGTGAGCTGTCCCACAGCTGTCATCCTAACAGTGGGGAGGCTGGGGACAGGAAGATCAGGAGTTGCAGGCCAGCCTGGACTACATCATGAGATCCTGTCTTGAAAAAAATTAATAAAAGACCAGCCAAAACTAAAAAAGAACTCAAAGTGTAGTGGTTGAAATGGGTAATGTACATAAATAGCCAGTTTTTCTCTTGTTCTAAATTCTATTCTATTTGGGAGTAATTTTCTCCCACTTCAAGCTCCCTCATTATATATGCTTTCATTCAAAATGTTAATTCTTCTTTTTCTTGTAATTTAACCATCCGCTAATCATTTCTGGGATGGAAACACATATTCCTAAGTGAAACTCTATTGAAGAGCTGAATTACGCAGACAGTGTGTTTGTTTCTCTAATTTCTTGTCTAATGGTTAATAGAATTGCCAACGAAGAACTTTTTCAAAGTCTTAAAAACTATCGGTGCTAATGTTTTTGTGCAAACTAAACTTTTTTGGCAAGACAGAGATTTAAATCCCTATAAAATAAAGTGTGCTCGTGTGTGTGTATGTGTGTGTGTGTGTGTGTGTGTGTGTGTGTGTGTGTACACGCATGCATGTGTGTAGCCCCCAAATGGTATTTGAAGAAGAAAGACTAGAATCTCTTTAAACGAAATGTGACTCTTTTTAAGTACAAAGAAAACTTGATTCCGGTCTTGGGTTGTCTAATTACTGCTTGAGAGACCTTGGGCAAGCAACAGAGTGCAAGCCTGCATCTTTTTTCCAAACTTGAGCCTGTTTACAGCACACATGATGGGAACTGGATCAAGAGACAAAAAAGAAGCTAATGGCAAGTGAGTTTTATCTGAAGAAGAGAATGAGGACTCGATAAGGTACAAAGTCAGACCACTGTCTCTGCCTGGCTTTTGCTGACATCCTGTTATGTCCCGTCCCTGCAATTCAGAGGGCTATCTAACCACTGTAATTTACAGGCTCCTTAGCAAAACAACACTGTTAATGAAGCCAGCAGTGTATGAGATCAGCTAAGATTTTCCACGGGTTGAAGAGATAAAACAGCAATCAACTCCAAATTAGATCGTATTTATACATTTAAAAGAGAAGGTCGCATGTCAACTGTTTTTTTTTTTCTGCATCTGATAGCATCCTTTATTACTCTCAAGAAGAAACTTTGAAGATGAGAGTGTTATAAGTCTCCTCTCCCTCCTGTCCTCATAAAATACATGCTGTCCTAGTCTATGGAATGCAATGTATCGGGTGCTAAATTAGATCCAAGACCCAATTCTCCACCCCTGTATCCATAATGTTCTCCATGTAAATGTTTAGTATTCTCTCCCTGGTATGTAGTCATACAAGGTGTGAAGCCAATACTGATTTATTGCGCTCAGTAAAACATGAAAATGTGTTGGCGGTAGAGAGATGGTTCAGCACTTTTTTCTCTTGCAGAGCACCTGGGTTTGATCCCTAGCATCCATGAGGTACTTCATAACCATCCATAAGCCCAGTGCCAGGGGAATCAGACTCCCTCTTCTGACTACCAGAAGCAACAGGCACACAGGTAGTGCACATACATACAGACAGGCAAAACACTCACACACATCAAATAAAATAAATACACCTTTAAAAATTTCAAAATGAAAATGTTAGTTCCCCCATTCAAAACCAGAAAACAAGTTAACTTTATAACTTTTAACTTTTGATTTTTTAATTTCCTTATGGCATTCCCATACATACATAGCTTTGGTTGATTTCCCCCTCCCCACTCCTCTCCCCCATAACCCTGCCCCCTTAGTCCCCAGTTGTACCTGTTGTGGCTTTTTTTTTTTTTTACTCTTTAGCTTGTTGTTCTTTGCTCTTTTGGGGGCCCACCACCTAGCTCCCAAATAAATCACTCATGGAGACCTACTATTACTTATAAATGCCAAGCCTTAGTTTGACTTATTGCTAGCCAGCTTTCCTTAACTTGAATTATTCCATCTACCTTTTGTCTCTGGACTTTTCTCTTTTCTTACTTCTGTATGTCTTACTTTTACTCTTACTCCGTGACTGCCTGTGGCTGTATGGCTGTGTGGCTGTGTGGCTGTGTGGCTGGGTGGCTGGGTGGCTGGGTGGCTGGTCCCTAGCGTCCTCCTCTCCTTGTTCTCTTGCTCCTCCTTCTTTCCCAGAGTTTTCCCTCTGTTTATTTTCTCTGCCTGCCAGCCCCGCCTATCCTTTCTCCTGCCTCGCTATTGGCCATTCAGCTCTTTATTAGACCATCAGATGTTTTAGACAGGCACACTAACATAGCTTCACAGAGTTAAACAAATGCAACATAAAAGAATGCAACACATCTTTGCATCTTAAAACAAATGTTCCACACCATAAACAAATGTAACACACATTAAACTAATATTCCACAACATGTACCCTTCTACCTCCTGTATTCCCCCTTCCATTTTCATATCACGTGATTTATCACCCTTCCCACCCTTAAAGCCTCTTTTGTCTCATCTCACAGGCCCTGCTGTAATTTCCTGACCTCTGCCCACACTCACTCCCATAGAAATATCCACATATAAAAATTCCATGTAAACACCCATATGTGACATTAGAAGCTAAGATTCACAGCCCATCAAGTGTTCACTTGATATAATTTCTCATTTGGAAAGGCTCCTATGTCTGCCTTTCTTTTCTCATGTTTGTGTGTGTGTGTGTGTGTGTATGTGTGTGTGTGTCTGTCTGTCTGTCTGTTTGATCAGTTTGGGATGTGTTGTTTTTACTTTTTTTTTGAGACAGGGTCTCATGCATCCCAGGCTGACAGTGGCACCTTGATCTTTGAATCCCTGATGTTAGGCACGGTGCGTGAGACATAGAAGGTAAAATCAATGCTTATGGACCAAGGGAAGGTGAGGGAGGAGAAAATGGGTTTTTAAACCTGTTTCTTCCTGTGAGAACATGGACAAACTGGCCCACCATGCACTGCAGAAGTGCACGATGGTGCAAGTGCTTTGGAAAACACTTTGCACATATCCAAACAAGTTCAAACAAGGCAAACAAGATAGTTTAGAGATAGGGAAATGCTGAGCTGCTGCCCATGGGATGTCTTCAGCTAGAGGAGACGGATAAACTCTAGAGAGCTGCTGTACAACCTAATGCCTGTGGTTAGCAATATGGCATCCTACACTCAAAAAAATCTGTTACCAGAGTAGATCTGTGGTACATATTTTTACCATAAAACCAAGGAAACGAAAACAAAGGGGCACAGGGAAACTGAGAGGTGTTGAGTATGTCCATTACCTTGATGGTAACGATGGGACTGTGGATGTTTGCATGTGTGCAAGCAAACTCATCAGATTATAGACATTCATATGTGCAGTTTTGAGTAGGTCAAGTATTTCTCAGTAGAACTGTTTTAAAATTGGTTAATGATGGGCTGGAGTGAAGGCTCAATAGTTAAGAGCACTTGCTGCTCTTTCAGAGGACACAGTTTGGTTCCCAGTGCCCACACAATACCTGCCTATAGCTCCGAGGATCTGACATGCTTGTTTGCTTTCTTCGGGTACCTGCACACACGTGGCCAGCGTGAACACACACACACACACACACCACGTACATATAAATAAAAACGTAATATTTTTTTGAGACGAGGTCTCACTATGCAACCCTGACAGAACTGGGATCCTTCATGCAAACGAGGATGGCTTCAAACTCACAGAGATCTGCCTGCCTCTGCCAATGGAGTTCTGGGATAAAAGAAAAAAAATAAATCTCTTTTAACTGTTTAATGAGACGAGTATGGTGGTAGATGTCTAGTATCCCAGCCCTCAGGATGCTGAGACAGGAGTATCATGAGCATGGGGTCAGCCTGCAAAGCAAACAGGGAGAGGTTCACAAAAAGCAACCAAAGAACAAATTCAATTAGCACAGTTTGGTGTTTCCAGCAGAGGGCAGTGTTTCCTTCCTTGGTAGCCAGACCAGTGTTCTATTTGAAGTATATCTAGAGGTGACTGGAACCACGTAGCCAATTTATTACACCATTGTCTCTGATACGAGTTTTTATTTTACTTTTCCAAGCCTGGGACTTGAAATTACAGCCTCTCCTGTGCTAAGCAAGCATTCTTCTGCGTGAACTATATCCCTAGCAACACCATGTCTGAACATGGAAATTCATGTTTTTTTTTCTTGCCCCAACACAAAATCTTCTCTAATTACTTCCTCTTTTGTTTCATCTCCCGCCTTGACCTGTCAAAGCACTGAAGGCCCTGAGGAGAAAACCAGCATCATGCCTCTCTCCTCGTTTCTGGCGGTAGCTGCCAACCTTTTCTGCTCCTTGGCTCGGCCCTGCACACATTTCTCCAACTCCATCCTCATGTGTCCATTGTTTCTCGTCTTCTCCTTTTCTGTCTCTTAAAAAGACACTGTCATTAGATTTACAGCCCACCCTAAGTCCAAATAATCTCACTCAGCGTTTCCTCAGTATCAGGGAGCAGGTCTCAGACGTGTCTTGGGTTTGAGGGGGGAGTGAAGCTAGGACGTGATTCAGCCCACTATGGTGCTCTTCAGACTGAGCTCCTTGAGATTAAGATGCCTTGTCTGTTATTTGTTTACCCCCAAGTGCCTGGAGTAGTGTGTCTTAATGATAATGTCTTAAACACAGAAAGTGCTCAGTGGGTCTGCTGAGTCCGTGGGTAGGTGGACTAGTGGCTGTAAGGACGAAGGATGTAGCGAGAACTGGAAAGTGTGCATTAAGGACTCCTGGAACTTGTAGAAAATTGATCGTCATTCCAAGTAGGACTCAAAAACTACAGTGCACAGCTCTCAGTAAAAAGCAGTGCATGGGCCAGGGGACGCTGCACACCTGTACTTCAGCACTGGGAAGGCTGGGGCAGGAAGTGGGCCAAGAGACTAGACTAAACCACACAGTGAAATCCTATCCCAAAGCAGTGTGGGTGGGGGGGCACAGGACACTCCATGGCTTCGCAGCCACGTAGCTTAAATGAAAAAAAAAAAAAAGTCTCACAAATCCTTGCAAATACATCCCAGATGAAGCTTCTCTGGCCTTCAGAGAGTTAGGTAAACTTGGCGGAAACCCCAACTGTCACAATGAGGATCCCCAGCCTTCTCTCCAATTTCTACAAATTACTAACTCTACTTCGTGATCCTAATTTGTCATCTTCCATGTGTTCTTGATTTCTTCCCTTGCCAAAAATCAGGCCAGTTCCCGGGTGTTGCCCAAGATTCCCTCAGCCCTCTTCGCAGTGCAAGCACGCGGTGTTGAGTATTTTGCTCAAGCTCTGGGATTTACATAGTAGACCTCCATTATGCCCACAGCCTGCTCCCTCCATGTTCTTCTCGTCTGGCTTTCCCTTTCGTCTCCCTCTCTGGTGTAAAGCACGAATTCCTGTCCATCTCCCCTCCTGCTCTCCGAACAGGCTTGTTAAAACATGGAGCGGGAGGGGAGGGAGGAGGGAGAAGGGAGGAGGGGAGGGAGGGAGGAAAGAGAAAGGAGCCCAGGAAAGAAATGAAGGGGAGAGGGGGAGAAAGAGAGGGGAAAGGCAGGAGGGGAGAGGAGAGGGAGCAGCTGAAGAGGAAATAGAAGGAAGAAGACAGGAAGAAGAGAGGAGGGGAGAAGGAATTAGGAACTTCTAGGAGTGTTCTAGGAGGAACACGCACCCCGGCTCATCAAAAGACTGTTTTTATTTTCCTGTGTTTCATTACGAATAGGCTAAATTTTGAAAGTCTCTGGGTAGGAAGTGGACTTCAGCAACCCCTGGGCCACTTGCTGTAGACTTCCCTTAGCTTTCTTACCAGAGTGAAGCAAGTCAGTTCTAGTTTACATTGAATTCGAATCGCAATCGTAGCGATGATTTACCTACCCC
>CABHPP010102580.1:0-12454 GCA_902168425.1 Peromyscus attwateri
TCATTCATTTAGGGACTGGCAGCTCACCCCTGGATGGAAGTTAAGTAAGCCGTATTTCCCTATGCAGGTGGAAAGGGACAGAGGACTTCCCTGACACTGGAGGGTGGAGGGACTGCAGACCACAAAGGGGCTTTTCCCACTCTCCACCCACCCCCTGTTAATATCAGCTGAGGTCCTGAAGTCAGCCAAACAAACCTAAGGTCCCCTAAACCCTGCTCTTCCCTTCAAATGAGGTGGAAGGACTCTGTCATTCACTGTCTAACCTCCTCAGGAGGGTTAAGGGCACAATGAATTTCTCTGGAGTAAAGGAACCTGTTGGTGAAGGGGTCAAAAGAAAAGAGCCACTAGTATAGGTAAACTGAGGCAGGTCTTTCTCCTAACACACCCAGTGCTCATCCTAACAGACCCAGAAGTCAGACTCCCAAGAAGCCCGACCCCCTACACAAGACTCTTGCGATTCCCTCCTCTGTCCCCTGCCCCCAGGGGAAGGGACAGTATAGGGCTGCTGTGCAAAGTACTGGCTTCTACCTGTCCTGGCCTTTGAAGCATCTCTCTGATCACCTCAGACTTTGACCAGCTGCCAGAGTCTACACTGGAAGACCCAGGCCTGTTCTCATGGGAGACAGGATTACAAGAGGGAGGGTGAGATGGCTTCCGCACTCATGAGCACGTGTGTGTGTGTGTGTGTGTGTGTGTGTTTGGGATTCAGAGCAGGGCCTTTTTCATGCTAGGCAGGCACACTGTTGCATCCACATCCCCTGGTGTGTGTCTTTGAATAGGCCTGGCTCCCTGGGTGTGCTTGCCACAGTATTGACAAGGTCACTCTGGGTGCCTGTTCAGAGAATGAGTGAGCAATTGGGAGAGTGAAGAAAGGCCGCCCTTGGACTCTGGAGCTGAGTTAACCAGAGAACTTCCCCGGATTGTTTGCTTCTACTCTCTGAGCCTCACCTCTCAGAACAAGCAAGGGGGGCTCAGGCTCCATCCAAACTTACTTTTCAAAGGCAAAGCCAAGGAACCTTGGGAAGGCTGCAGTGTTTAGTAGCCAAAGGTGTTGCCCTGACCCCCCTTCCCGCCCTCCAAATCCTTCTCCCAAAACCTGATCCTCTGTGTCCTCTTGACCACCCAGACACTTTGGTGCCGTCTCTCTCCTTACCAGTAGCTCATCTTTAATCTGCTTCTCTATATAAGAGAACATGCTATGCAAGTGTGTGCCCAGGTTTGTGCATGCATGCACACAAACACACATATTCACACATGCACACATACACATGAACTTATGTGGATATACATAAGTCACAGATACACTTCTATACATGCACACACACACACACACACACACACACACACACACATGCACACACAGAACAAGAATGTCCCCTGACTTGACTCACAAAATGATTTTTTTTAGCCAGTTCATCCTTAGAAAGGTACCACCTGCTGGAGCACACAGTGATTATACTGTTCAAGTCATGATCATACATAAAATCCTGGTGTGTTAGTTAGGGTTACTATTGCTGTGATGAAACACCATGAAAGGACTTGTTTGGCTTATACATGCCAAGGCACAGTCCACTGAGGGAAGTCAAGGCAAGAACTCAAACTGGGAAGGAGCCTGGAGGCAGGAGCTGACACAGAGGCCATGGAGGAGTGCTGCTTACTGGCTTGTTCCTCCTGGCTTATAGCGCCCAGGACAACCAGCCCAGGGGTGTCCCCATGCACAATGGGCTACACCCTCTCCCATCAATCACTAATTTTAAAAATGCCCTGTAGGCTTGCCTGCCTGCAGCCCGACCTTATGGAGGCATTTTCTCAGTTGGGGTTCCCTGCTGTCTGATGACTCAGCTTGTGTCCAGTTGACACCAAACTTGCCAGTCCACCCACTGCTGACATAATTCTTGGCTACTGAGAGAGTGCGTGCACATGGCCAGTAGAGAGTTGGGGCTGCCGTTCCTGGTGGCCTCAGGACAGCATTCATGGGTATGGAGCCTGGCAGCCCTCCCAGAAGCCTGGGGCGTGCCAACTGGCACCTCTGGGCTGATGAGGCTATCTGCTTGGTCCCTCCCAGGGGATAAAGGGCAGCCTAGTATTTGGTGCACAGCCTAGGTTCTGTGGCCCATTTCCTTGACTTCCCAAGAAGTCAAAACACAAACTCCTGGTCCCATTTACCCATAAGGGAACTGTTGGGAGCCCTGATGCCTGACTTGCGGGTGGGGGAATTGCATGTGGGTGGCATACTCTTTGGTTCCTATCTTGGCATGTTTCCCTGGTGGACATTCTGCTGTGGGGACCCTGACAGCATATAGTCGTGCTCCAGGAAAACAACCAGAGAATTTGAACAAATCCTTGACATTAACCTTGGTCACCCAATCCCTACAGTGGACCAATTGGGATGAAATGCTCTTTCAGCTCCACAATGATAGAAACTCCAGCTGAATCTCAGGAATGTCCTGGAGAATTCCTTTCTTCCTTTACAAGTGAGCTCATTGTTAGAAAGACGACTTTCACATCTTCATAACCACTACATTTCCTTAGGCAGACACATTTTATACAATTTTCAGTTTCGAGGACACCATGCTATTTTTTTAATGTTTATACAGTCACTTGGGTATTTTGTTGTTGTTGTTTTATTTTTGTTTTTGTTTTTGTTTTTTACAAGATCTCATGTATCACAGGCCAGCATAAAACAATTATGTAGCTGAGGATGACCTTGGGCTCCTGATCCTCCTTACAGTGCTGGGATTATAGGTGTGTACCACCAGGCACAATCCATGAGGGGCTAGGGTGGAACCCAACGCTTCATGCCCTTTAGGTGAGCACTCTATCAACTGAGCTACACTCCCAGTTTTTGAGGTGACTACTAGCTCCAGTAATCCCAGACTACAATCGCAGCAGAAGCCAGCCTGGTCTACATATCCAGACCGTGTCTCAAAACAAGACAAAACAAATCGTAATTGATTAATTATTTAACTCCAGCTCCCATCAAGTTTTCAAGCGAGCAGTTACACACACTGAAATCACAGCCTTTGGAATTCTGATGTGGGCATAGGTGAGACTTCTCTATTCCACAACAGGAGATCTCCACTGACGCTGACTCTTCATAGATATGGTTATCACCAATTCCTAGACAAAAGAACAGAAAGGCTAAGTAACTTACCCAGGGGCACCAGATGGCCGAGCTGGTATGTGACAGAGCTACAATTCAAACTCGGGAGCTCTAGCCTAAAGTCTGTACCCTTGCCCACTCTGGTCTGCTTCCCACAGGTGACTTGTAAGACAGAGCAGAAGGCCAGCGGAATGGCTCAGTCTAAAGTTCTTACCACCTAAGCCTCACCACTTGGGTTCAATCTCCAGAACCCATGATGGAAGAGAAAAACTAACTCTCAAAAGTTGCCCATTGACCACTGAATTCACAATCACACACACACACACACACACACACACACACACACACACACACATAAAAAAGAAAAACAAAACAGTGGGGATCTTCTTGGGGTTCAGGTGAAAGCTCCCCCAGAGGCTATCTCCTGAGGAGACTATTTTTCATGAAGACCATTTGGCTGAGTAAACCATGGATAGGAACCCTTTTTAAACCTTTGGAAACATGTTGTTGACTTCTGAACATTATCCCTACAGCTCTTCTCTCAGCACCCAACACCAGGCAGTTCCCAGCCCAGCATTCCCTTCACAGGCACAGCCCTCCACTCACACTCAGTGAGGCTGTGTCCTGGTGCTTAGAGGATACCCAGCAACAAGCTGGTCTCTTGCGTAAAGCAAGGCAGGGATGGAAGCATGAAGACAGACAAAGGATGTTCCCGGTGATATTTTGCATCAAGAGGCCAGACAGGACCAAGAGCAGAGTTCTTGCTGGCTCTGCTGGAAAGCCCGCAGGACCCTGAGTCATGACTGGTTCCTCTTCTGCTTTGTGAGGAACATGCAGAGTATCACCTGAAGCCTCATGTTATGAAAACATGTTTCCAGCCTTTGGCAAAGAGCCCTGGTTCTCTGTTTCCTGTCCCACAGTTCTGCCTCTCTCCAGTTGATTCTGACCCTGGGCCTGGGCCGGGATGTCATTGTTTGATTTTTAAAGGTGTCCTAGCTCATTTGATGGCTAGAGCATCAACCCAGGTTCTATCCCCACTTTCCAGCTTGGAGCGCTGGGACCCAGAGGGATGGTCAGTCCATTAAACTCCCAGGTCAGCAACCTGGAGAGCTTTACTTGAGACCACTGTTGGCAGCTCCTCTGCCTCTGCTATGATGGAATAGAGGTGGTAATGGGGGAGCCTGGCTTTCACATGAGCAGACACCAGGGCTACACCTCCACCTGGTTGTATAATGTTTTCTTTTTTTAATAATCACCTCTGTGTCTGAAGACAGAAAGCTGAAAGACATCTAGAGTTTTCATGACAAAGGGAAATGCTCTTGAACCCTCACCTACCCCCTTGCTCTTGACAAATATTTGGCTAGTGGGGTCCTGAAGCCAGGCCTGAGAGGATTGCTCACTGCCCAGGAGTGCCTTATCTCCCGGGTGTGGGTGCCATGCTGTCTCTCTCTGTTTGCCCTCTGTACAGCCTGAAGGTGGAGTGGGGTGCAAACAGGCTTGGGTCCCCATGATTCATGCTGAATATCAGGTCTCCACGGCTCACCCTTCCTCCAGCCCGGCTTCTGCCGCCCCCTTCTCCCACATGGTGCCTGGCTTCCCCACCCTCTGGAGCCCTGGGAACTGCGACAGCATCCCTTCTTGTGACATACTCTCTCTCCACCTCCAGAGAACCAGCCGTAACCAGCTGAGTCCACCTTCCCCTCCAAGGCACCACTGAAGCCATGCCCCAGGCCAGCTACCTCACCTCCTCAGAGCCTGCGTTTAGCCTTCATTTAGGCCAGCAAAAGTAGCCTAAGCTGCGTCCAGTTCAGATTCAGGTTTTGTTTTGTTCTGTTTTTCCCCAGATATTTTCATTGTAATTTTTGAGTCAGGGTCTCACTCTGTAGTTCAGTCTGGTCTCAAACTCATAAGCCTTCCTCGGCCTCCTGAGTGCTGGAGTTACAGGTATCCACCACCATGCCTGGATTTTCCAAACATTTTTTAATCTGTACTTGGTTAAATCCACGGATGTGGAAGCCTTCATGCCCCACAGTGGCTGCAGCTGTCAACAAGGAGCTTGGAACTGATGTGAACAAAGGGCCGCTCTCCAGAGTGGAAAGTCCCTGGTGGCGAAGCCCTTTCATAGGCACCATCTGGAAATACACTCTCTCCTTGGCTCTGTTCCCCTCACGTTCCCTCCTCATCCTGCTTGCCTTCTCAGTGGGGCTGTGAGCCTTTAAGCCACCTCCCCACATTCCCTCTGACCCTACTCAGCCACCCTCATAGATTCCTCCCCACCCCCATCCTGGCTCCATCCCAGAACAGTGCAGCCTTGAAGGGTATAGGGAAGACCTGCTGCCAGACGGGAGGGCAAATGCCAGGGCTTGTAATGACATCTTCAAAGTTCTCTGCCCCCAGTCTGAGGTGTAACGTAAACAGGAGACAGATGGAGGAATGCCCCAGGTGTTTAATAAAGCCCAATGGTGTTTGATAAGTTCACAGTTGCACACCATCATCACCACATCCAACTCATCCTAGGAGTCAGTGGTACCTCACAAGGGACTGATGGGGATTGTGGTAGTACAGCTGTTTTCCAGGGGTACCCCTGGAAGAGAAGTATTCACCTTGAAATCTAATTATGCTAAATATGATCATAATTGGCTAATGATTATAGAGTTTTGAGTTTATGAAAGTGATCTAAAGTTGACTTTGGTGATGGTAGTTTGTATGTATAAGTCTATTAAACACCCTTGAAGCATGGTCTTCAGTGCATGAATTATACTATGTGTGAGTTGCATCTCATTAACCATGGTTTTGTTTGTTTGTTTGGTTGATTGGTTTGGGTTTTTTCTTGCTGTGGGTTTGTTTGTTTGTTGTTTTGTTCTTTTGTTTTTTGAGACAGAGTTTCTCTGTGTAGCCCTGGCTGTCCTGGAACTTACTCTGTAGACCAGGCTGGCCTCTAACTGACAGAGAACCACCTGCCTCTGCCTCCCAAGTGCTGGGATTAAAGGTGTGTGTCACCACCACCTGGCTCATTAACAATGTTTTAAGGAGAGCTGGCCATGATGATTTGAACAATCCCAACACTCAGGAAGTGGAGACAGGAGGATTGACATGAGTTGGAGGCCAATTGACGTTACTTGGTCCCAGGCTAGCCTGGGCTACCGTGAGAGACCCTGTCTCAAAAACTGAACAGAGAGAAAGAAAGGGAGGGAGGGAGGCAAACAGAGAACTTTCTCCCAGTTACTCACTGTGGAACCTACTGCTGTCTCTACCATTCAAAGGGTAGGGGGAACAACTAATTTTCAAAAGCGCCAGTTTGCTAGGGGACATGCCCAGAGGCAGGTCCTGAGGTCTGTCAGGAGCTGGAGGCTGGACTTGGGTGCAGGATGGGTTTTGTTCACTAGACATTTGTGAACAAGGGTTCTGACTGGACCGCCAGGAATCAATCTCTCTGTCTCTGTCTCTGTGTGTCTGTGTGTCTATCTGTCTGTCTCTCTCTCTGTCTCTCTGTCTCTCAGTTTGTGTGTGTGTGTGTGTGTGTGTGTGTGTGTGTGTGTGTGTGTGTGTCCAGGGACAGGGAGGGGAAGCCAGAGCAATCTCCAGCAGAGTAATGAAATCACTCACTCACACAGCCCGATTCAGTCAGGTAGGCGCCAGAAGCTCAGGGCCAGCTCAATGCTAGCGTCTAGGAAGACCTTGGCAAACCCTGCGTCATTTCACTCTGACTTGCCCATTGCCCCGCCCTTGACTCCTGACCACAGTTCCTGTGTCCGGCCCCACAGGAGACAACAGATTGTAAAGAGGTAATAGAAGATGCATAAAATACAGCCCATACTTCTGCAGACCAGGAACTGAGAACCATTTCGAAGTCTGCCATTTGCAGGTGGCCATTGTTTGCCCTAAAAGTATTGATATAGCCACGGTAAACATAAAACATAATCATTACCTGGTCCACCTTTGCTGGCTGTGCTCTGAGGGAATTCTGAAATGTCTCCATCTGCTCAGCTCTCTGGCAGGAGTCAGGAGAGTGGATTGGACTGGAAGAGGCATACTTTCTTCTGTGGCGTCCAGTGTCCTTCAAGGCCAAGCCTATGAGATACCCATAAGCACTTCTGGCCCACAGGAGCCCACACAGATTTTACAGAAGAGTGCTTCCGCACACGTGAGCAACCCAAGCTGCTCCCAGAGTGGTTTTGTTCATAAGTCACTCTAGCCATTTAAACTATCCTGGATGGAAGATGGCTGGGTAGAGGATGGCTGGGTGGAAGATGGGGCAGATGGGTTCTCATGGCAACCCCTCAGGGAGCCAGTTTCTGTGATCAAGGTAGACTTCACTCCTACAACCACCTACCTGATCAGACAAAATGCCTTTTACCTCTAGCCAGATGCCCTTATGTTGGGGGCCGAGGACTGCAGAGATGTACAGGACTCCCTTGCAGCATGCAGGCAAGTAGCCTGACTTAGATTGACCCCAGGTGGTTATAAGGTGATCAGACCCCAGACCAAGGGCACTTAGGAGAGAACTATCCCACACTGATGCTTATCTCTGCTGACTAGATGGACAGACCTGACTGACCTTCGCATTTCTCCATGCCGTACCCTCATGCCCCCTAGAAGCAAGTGCCATTCAACCTGCAGCACAAGGGAGTGCCGCCTGCCCTCAGCCCCAGCCGCTCAGAAGGAAGTGTCCTGCTCTACTACACGGCTTTCCAGACTTACGATTGCAGAGCCATCTCCCCCAGGTCCCAGCCCCGTCCTCATCTGCCGGGGACAGGGTCATGAAGCTTGAGCCAAAGAGGGTCAGAGGGAAGTAGAGAAAATCCCAGTGAGGCTTGAATGGCTGGACCATCCGGGAGACTTCTGGAACCCCTTTTGTTCCCCTCTGATAACGGGAACTCTCCAAGCCTGGAGACATCTCTTGGCTGTCCCTGGAGTGTGCTCCTCTCACATCGGTTTTCAGCCGTCTGAGAAACAAGGCTAACCTGGGGCCTCTCCACTCCAACTTCAATTTAGACAGTCAGAAAAGTTCCTACAGTTGGGATCTAAGACTTCGGGTCTGGAAAAAAAAATGTCAATAACATAATGTAGCTAGTATGTTCACTCATTAATAACCTATAAAAAATATCTTAATTGCTACAGTCTTTTTTTTTCTTCTGTTGCTGGGGCTTGAACCCAGGGCCTTGCAGTGGCTAGACAAGTGACCTCTACCACTCAGCTACATCTCCAGGCCTTGATATTTTGATACAGGGTCTCATAGTGTAGTTTAGGCTGGCCTTGAACTTGCTATCTTCCTACCTCTGCCTCCCCAGCACTGGCACTGGAGACCAACTGAGAAGACCAGACACTCAAAAGAAAGGGTAGCCCTTCTAATGCTCATACTAACTAATAGAAGTTCTTCCAATGATGAGTTCCTTTGCTTTCACATGCCTCAGTTACCCCATTTGACAAATGAATCCATTCCTCACCCATAGCTCTACTGCCGGAGTTAACTGAGTTAACAATATTTGTGAGGTGCTTAAGACAATACCCAGGGGTAATACAGTGTTTATTAAATAAAAAATGAAAATTGTACTTAAGAAAGTGAATCAAAGTAAGCCAGCAGGTGATGGCAGAAGTGAGATGGGAGCTCTAGCCCGCAGCCTTGGAAGATAAAAGGGATATTTTTGCCGAGGCGCACGCCCACCCTCTTTGTACCCTTTCTGTGCATCTAGTGGAGCCCTACTGTTCCTGTTCCAACGCTCTCTCTGCCTCCTCCCTGCAGATCTTCGGAGGCCTGGTCTGGATCCTGATCGCCTCCTCCCTGGTGCCCATTCCCCTGATCCAGGGCTGGGTGATGTTCGTGTCTGTGTTCTGCTTCGTGGCCACCACTTCCCTGATGGTCATGTACATAATTGGCACTCATGGCGGTGAGACGTCCTGGATCACACTGGTGAGTGCTGGCCCAGGGAATCTGTGTGTGGGGAGAGGAGTGGTGTTGGACCCTCATCACTGGAAGACTACTTTTCCAACCCTGAATGGGAGCTCCCTGGCAACATTTTCCAACACAACCCAAAGCTGAATTGGCCTGGCCTTGGTTCAGACGCTTCCTAGCAATAATGGCTTCCCGCATTGAGGAAGTCAGAAAGAAGAGGCGGGATCCATGTTTTTGCTGCAGATTCTCATGGGGCGCTCTGATTTGTTATCTGCGGTTGACTTTTTCAAACACAACCAGCAGCCCATCCCCATCCTCCAAGCTGACAGCCATCAGGTACTCCCACCATCCAGGAGGGCTGTTGGCATCCTGGGGAGCAGAGTCCTGGAGGCTGGGCCTAAGCGGATGGCTCCCTAGAGGCCAGACCATGCTTTCTGCCTGGCTCCTTGGTGACTACCATCTAAGCACGCTTCCCAGAAGACTCAGATGCCAAAAATGGCCTGTGTTCTTTCTTTTGTACTAAGTTCTGCTTTGAGGCCCAGGAGACAGGCCTCAAATAAATACAAGGGGAACTTGCTTATTATTAATTAAAAGTGGGTTCAGGCCACTTGGCTAGATCTCTAATTCTACTCGAACTTTTGAAATCACTTCAACCACACAGAACTTTGTTTTCAGTTCCTTTTTGCTTTGAAATATGCCAGGAGCCAAAAGAAATAAATAAGACCAACACAACGAAATGGAAACAATGGAAATGGCCCAGTCTTCTCTCCCCCTAGACTGGACAAAGAGCCTACATGCAAGCCAGGGCTGTAACCATGTGTAATTGATCTTGGGGTCTAGAACCAATTTCTACCCATTATCCTGTATTTGTTATGTTTCTTGTTGCTATTGAAAAAATACCTCACAGTTTGTGGGTACAGTCGTTTTGGTGGGGAAGGGTTAGCTGCGGAAGAGGTGAGGCGCTAATCACATGGGCCAGTAATCAGAAAGCAGAAGGGTGGACGCTTATGCTCGGCCAGCTTTCTCTTCCTTATTCAGCTAATGGGATGGTGCCACTCATATTCAGGGTGAGTCAGCCAGCCTCAGTTAAGCCTCTGTAGAAACACCCTCCAGGACACACCCGGAGGTGTCTCTCTGAGAAGATTCTAATCTTGTGTCAAGTTAATAGTGAAGAGTAGCCAGCACACACCCCAAACTCTCCCTTGGTAGTACCTCAGGGAAAACAGTACCTCAGGGAAAACAGCATCTTCTTCCACTAAAAGACTCACCGTGGCACCTGCCCAGGGAAAGGAAAGTTAACTCGGCAGCCATCAAATCCTCTAAGAGAAGCTGGTGGACTTGGGGGCTATGGTGTGGTTCAAAGGGAGTGGTCGGGGACAAAGACGGAAGCAGGGAATTCAAGGACTGTGTCTCCATGTCCGGGTTGGGGTGTCTCTTTCTTCTCCTCGCTGACACAGCCCTTCTCACCCACAGGATGCAGCCTACCACTGTGTGGCTGCCCTGTTTTACCTCAGTGCCTCAGTTCTAGAAGCCCTGGCCACCATCACAATGTACGAAGGCTTCACCTACAAGCAATACCATGAAAACATCTCTGCAGTGGTAAGTCCCCTACAGCCCTGCTCCCGCAGAACACAGAGCAAGCGTGGAGGGTCAGCCAGCCCATACCTCTCTTTCCACAGTGCAACGTGTTTGAAATGAAGTCACACCTCCCCCAAGTTTGCGAAGCAGTGAAGTCCCCACGCGATGGGCCACGACTCCCTTAGTTATTTTCCCAGGGCTGCATGGTCCAGGGTCCAGTGGGCAAAGGGGCTCATGCTAGACGAGCTGTGCATAGGCAGATATGATCGTATTTGACCCTCAGAATGATCCTGTGGGACCAGTGACATTGTCACACCCATCTCACAGACGGAGAGGCAGCCTGGACCCTTTCCCAAGACTGGCAAGCATCAAAGCCAGGGTCTTGGCCACCTGGGCATGCTTTTAGTACCAGTTCCAAGCAATGAATTTGGCCATTTGGGTCTCTTGACCCTCCTTGAGTGTTGTCCACAGAGGCATACAGTCAACACAATGGACTCTGGGGTCAGGATGGGTTTTCTTTTTAACAGACTAGATCCGAACAATAAGGAGTAAGAGATATCGTTTCAGAAAGAGATGTGTTTTGTTTGGTTTGGGGGTTTTGTTTTGTTTTGTTCTTTTCGAGAAAGATGAGTTGTACCCATGGAGTAACATATTGATGCACTTACTCAGAGTCCTCAATATGAAACTTATTTCTAACTATGGGTGGCATAAAAAAAAATGAGTAAGAAATAGTACTTCTCAGGTTTCTAGAAACTGACCTAAAGTGGAATGAACTAACACAATGCCTGCACCTGTGGAAAAGAGGCTGGATGCAGTCTACAGGGATGTGTCGGACAACATGCTTCTTCCCGAATCTAGAGGGAGAGTGGGTGGGAGTGGGGTGGGGGCCAAGGTTCCTCAAAGCATTAACCTTATAGGGTGCTATCTAACCCAAAAGAAGCAAGAGAAGCTGCATGCTCCCCCTAAGCAGCTTTCATGAACCCGAGCACCTTGAGGTCCCTGTCACTACCCTCTCTAGTTGTCCCACGTTGGAACACTTTCCAATATGGAGTTTCCAAGCAGCAGCATAGCCAGGCAGCATGGTGACTTCTTCCCTGAGGTTGGTGATCCATCCTCTCTGCCTCCATCTGTAATCATTGCTTCACCTGCCTGTTGGAGGAGCACCTCAGACCTCTCCCCTTCCTAACCCACAAGCCTTCTGAGTTCACAGCCATCGAGCATGTGACAACTCCCCTCAAATTCTTCAGGACAATATTAGTTTGCTATAGACTAGATGTGGTTGGAGTCAGTCCATGATGGAGAAACCTAGGTGGATTGAATTAAAATTCTTGCCCGCTGAACAGGTTGAAAGCTACCTGGCTCTATTGCATCCCAACTTCCCAACTTCTCTCTCCAACTTTTCATCAAAAGGCAGTGTTCATCCAGACAAGTGCACAGGTTCAGGTAGATGTACTGATGAATTTTCAGAAGGTGAATCTTCCTATAATTAAGAAATAGGATACATGAGGCTGGAGAGAAGGCTCAGCAGTTGAGAAAGAGTGCTGCTTTCACAGCCGTTCCCAGCATGCACATCTAGTGTGTCACAAGTGCCTGTAACCCAAAGTCTGGAAGATCCAGACCATCTTCTGGCTTCCATGGGCACTGCACTCACATGCACATACTCACCTACAGAAACACAGATGCTTTATTTTTAATACAGTATGTTTTAAAGAACTAGGATACAGGCCTTGAGGTGCATGCCAGTGGTAGAGCATTGTCTGGAATGTGCAAGGCCTCAGATCCCATCCCCAGCACTACTAATGTGTGTGTTTGTCGGGGGAGGCAGACAGAGAGAGAAAGAGAGAGAGAGAGAGAGAGAGAGAGAGAGAGAGAGAGAGAGA
>CABHPP010102583.1:0-10000 GCA_902168425.1 Peromyscus attwateri
AGGAATGCTGCCCTCTACCCTCTGCCCTCGAGGAAGAGCCTTCCAAGCATTACCTGTCAAAGCTGACTGCCTGGAAGACATGTCCTGGGCTCAGAAGCCCAGTGTTTGAGAGGCAGGCTCAGGATTCACAAAATGCACAACTTTAACCTGCCCTTGGGACCCAGATAATGACTGGAAACACCCATCATCTATTCTATTTTACAGATGGGAAATGGAGACTCAAGAAACCAAACCGACCTACTCAAATTACACAGGAAAGTGGTTAGATGGGCAGGTACTTGGGCTTTCCTGCCCCCAACACCTCAGAGTTGAAATGGAAAGTTAGAAAGTGGCATAAGCCGAGGTCAATGCTGTCAGTGGACAATGCTTGCTCCTTGGACACCCCACTGGAACAGCCAGTCCACCTGTAAGGGCAGGTAGGATAGGAATATTCTGACAGAAGTGTCCTCTCCCATCTAAGAAATCAAGGCTTGAGCTGAAGAGCAGGTGGCCCTCAGTGTGACAGAGCCAGGTAAATCTGAAATGAAAAGGCTTTGGAGTAGATCTGGTCAGAATAATCCTGAACTGGAGACAGAGATCTGGGGGGCTTACTCCTCTGGAAAGCTGGGGAAGCACCCTGCCTGTGATGGAAGGGGGTGGCCTCAGAGACCAGACTTTAGTTTGCTTTGAGTCTGCAAGCTCCCCAGATCTGCGGGGGTGACCTATCCTGGGCAGGGACAGGAACTGGATACTCTGCTTAACTGAAGCTTATGTGGTCCCCAAGGGCGCTGTGCCCCCAAGGCAAGGCGACAGCTTTGTGAGCTTAGGGGCTGAGCTCAGGGTTATGAAGCAAGAAGAGAAGTGAGAAGGAATACAGCTGTAAGGTTCAGAGCCTGATTTCCACTGCCCGATGAGCCTGGCTACCACTGTCTGCGTTTCTTTCCAGGAAGGGATGCCAGCCCCCAAGGAAGGAGACTACGTGGTAGTCTCTCTGGGTAAAAACACCACCTCTTAAGATGTGAACTCCAGGTACCTCAGGTGGGAGAGAGAGCCCCCTCCAGCTTATCTCTGCAGCTGGAGGAAAGATGGACAGCTTAGTGGACCCACAGCTTCCTGCCATGGCAGGGGAAGGAGACTGACAAAGAGGCTGTCTGGGAGCAGTCAGGGAGGGAACAGAATCTGTGCCTCCCTCTCCCAGGCTTCGGTAAGTGATACAATGTAGCCTTGAGTCATTCCAGAGAGTAGAAGCTGCCACAATGTTTCAGCTTTAGGAGTGGGGTGAAAGTCACCACCCCTCCCCCGACCCTCCCAACCCCCTCTTCAAAAAGCGCCCATTTTATGTATGGCAACTGTGATCCTCCATGACCCAGCTGAGTGGCCTTTGCACATTGGTAGTTGCTTAGGTGGCTTTGAACTGTTGGGGACCCTAATCTGGAAGAAGAGGTGGGAGGACCCCGAGGTCATTGCTCTACCTTGGTTGGTGCTTGGAGGAGCAGGGAGACAGACCTTCAGTCTGTGCATGTTTCACTTGCCTCTCTGTGTTCCAGTGAGAACGCAAGGGGAAAACTGCCTTCAGACAAACCCAGGGTCTTGGAAGTAACACCCCCTGGAGAGTGCCATTCCAGAGAGATAACACAAGCCACAGTCAGGCAACAAGCTTTGTCACTCGGGGTGTAAAGTATTAGATCCATCCCAAAATCAAAACTAACTTATAAATTTTAAAAAGAAAAGAAATAGATCAGTAGAAACTGAATACCACTGAACTCAGCGCTCATGGATGGCAAAGAAGATATTGTGGCCCCAAGGAAAGCCACTCTAAAGATACTGCTGACTAGTGCTGGCAGAGAAGGATGGGTGACTGCAAGGATACCCAGGAAGATGAGGGGCAAACTCTACCACTCTTGACAGTCCGCCAGAAAACTGGGGGGTGGGTGGGGTGGGTGGGATGGAGTTCAGGAAACCTGAATTCAAAGGAGGGTGCTGCGCCTTGAGAATAATGCTAAGTGAGATTACACACACACACACACACACACACACACACACACACACACATATGCACGCACGCACGCACACACGCACTACAGTTTCAGGAGTCAGTTCTCGTCTATCATGGGGATCTTGAGGATCAAACTCAGGTTATCAAACTTGGCACGTTTGCCTGCTGAACTGTTCTGCTGGTCCAGTAACTTTTTTTTTTTTCCAAACCACTTCCCTATACTGTCCTCTTCCCAGAGCTGTCACTTCTGACATCCTCATCAGCCCTTGTCACTCAGCTCTTTGTGGGCCAGCCACTGTGGCTTCTGCAGAGAGCAGGGTCATACTCTTCCCCTGCAGAAATCTGCCTGTCAAAAGGTGACAGGGCTGTGAGGCTGGGCCAAGGACCCTTGTGGCTAGCTTGGCAGAGTGTTCAAGACAAGACAGAAAGCCACACTTTTAGAGTCTATGAGTGACTCTAAAATAGCAATGGATTTGGTTCTCAAGTGGAAAGTGTTTTGTGGCATGATAATGTCCTGACACAGACTGGGGCATCCGGAGGCCAGTCTGTGACCGCTAGATTAGCACCATAGAGTTAAACTAGACTTAAAAGGTCACTCTTCGCTGGGCAGCGGTGGCACGTGCCTTTAATCCCAGCACTTGGGAGGCAGAGCTGGGTGGATCTCTGTGAGTTCAAGGCCAGCCTGTTCTACAGAGTGAGATTCAGGACAGTCACCAAAACTACACAGAGAAACCCTGTCTCCAAAACCAAAACCAAAACCAAAAAGATCACTTTTCAGTGGCAGAGGCAGATGAGCACATGAGAGCATTGTGTGCAAATACTCAGACAGAAAACAGAGAAACCTGAGAGAGATGCTGCCGGAGGCTTGTGGAAGGCATGTGGTGTGCAGACACACTGGGTGAGAGTAGATTGAACCGCTTGTACTGGGCTCCTCCCACCCCTGGGAGCCAGCAGGGAAAACCTCTTATGGCGGCCTCCAAATCCAGGGTACCCAGCTCATCCTGGAGATACAGGCCCCACAGGGGAGCTGCAGCTTGGTGCCATTGGGGGAGGGTCAGGGATTAGGAAAGTGCCAGGGTCAGAGGGACATACAGAAGAGCCCCATCTTGCAGCCCACTTCTGTTTTGGCTGCTGATTGAATGAACTATGACTCACGTTCCTGGTAGTTCACGCAGTTAAGGCTCACTATGATCAATACTTTCACCATGGAAGGAAAAGCTTCGTTTCCCATAAAGAACCCCTGTACCTGTAAACTACCACTCTGCACTCTGCCCTGCACCTGAGGTGGGAGCTTCTGTCTGGCCTCGCCTGTTCTAGATTTTTCATCAAGTAGAATCACACGCTCTCTCTCCTCCAGCTCGGTGCTGGGAATAGAATAAACCTCGCATATACTAGACAAATGTGTCACCACAGAGTGACACTTGCAGTCCCACTAAGTGGCCTTTCTGTCTGACTTCTTCCATTTAGTATCTGAGGGCACTCTTGCTGCCACAGAATACCAGACTGAATGATTTCAGTCCTTCACTCCAAGTCTCCCGTTGTAACCCGGACTGACCTGAAACTCACTATGCACCCAATCCAGTCTCAAACTTGCAGCAAACCTCCTGCTTCAGCCTCCTGAGTGCGGGCATGTGCCACCATGCCTGGCTGAGACCTAATGATTGGTGGACAAAAGGGATTCATCATTCTGTGGGGGCCCACAGAGATTTCCTAGTGAGATCTGAGCTTGCTTTACCCAGCAGGGCTGCATAAGGGGATGGCTTGACCACATGTGTGGTTACCAGGTGTTTGGAAGGGTCTGCACTTGGCTGTGCTAGGGGAAGGTCTTTGGCTCCACCCCTTGGCATTCCTTTAAAAGCCCTTTAGCAGAGACAGAAGGGCTGGTGGGTTTTGATCCTGGCCTTCCCGAGGCTATTCTCTCTCTCTCTCTCTCTCTCTCTCTCTCTCTCTCTCTCTCTCTCTCTCTCGTCTATATATTCCTCATTTCTCCCTGTTCAAGAGTACCCTGGGGGAAAAAGTGGGGGCTGGCCCCACACATCATTCTCATAATCTGGAGTCTAGTCAGTCCGAAACCAAAGTGTTGGCAGGTTCAGCATCCAGTGGAGGACTTTCCCTCAGATGGGCAGAAAGGACAGAAGGGTCAAAGTGTCCCTTGTCCTCATGTGGTTAAGGAAGAGGGGAGCAGAGAGCCCTAAACCAGCTCCCTCTAGCTCTCAGGGCCACTTATCCACTTACAGGGGACATCCATTTACAAGTGTCACAATTTCTTCCTTGACTCCCCTGTCTCCATGCCACCATGCAGGGGACTTGGTTTCATCATCGAGTGTAATGTTTTCAAGGTCCATCCACACTGCCTGTCTCCACTTCGCTCTTCCTTTGGCTGAATGGTATTCTGTCATGGTTGTGTGGCATTTACTCATTCATCAACTGATGGGTGTTCTGGTTGTTTGCACTCTTTGGCTGTAGGGAAAAGGCTGTCCTGGACATTCAAGAATAAGTTTTAGTGGGAGGGGGTCTCAGTCTCATGGGTAGATACCCCCTAGGAGTGGAATTGTCTTCCAGCCCTCTGTGTTTGATGTTTGAGGAAGCGTCAGACTGTTTCCGCATGCAGCCTCACTGCCTGGCAGCCCCAGAAGGGTACAAGGCTTCCAGCCTTGGCATATCTGCACTGTTGCTTATGGTTCCCTATTAGCTGTATCCATCTGTAGGAGGAGGAGGAGGAAGAGGAAGAGGAGAAGGGAGAGGAGGAGGAGAAGAAGGAGAAAAAGGAAGAGAAGGAGAAGAAGAAGGAGAAGAAGGGGAAGAAGAAGAAGAAGAAGAAGAAGAAGAAGAAGAAGAAGAAGAAGAAGAAGAAGAAGAAGAAGAAGAAGAAGGTTTTTATCTGTTAGTCTTAGAACATTAGGTCCGACCCAGATGTGGGCAAGGAATGGCTGTTTAGGGGACCAGAGATAGCTCAAGATCATTGCTTTTAGGCCCTGGACCTGTAACATTGCAACCTGTCCACAGTCACTGGAGTTCTAATCAGTTAATTAGCTAGCCTTGCACCCCGAAGAATCACTGCCCTTGATACCTCAATTCCATGCTTTGTAAACATAGTCACTAAAACCCACCACCCTGTGGGATGCCATGTTGCTGCCCAATGTGGCCAATATAACGCATTTGATTCAATGTAGAGCTCACTAGATGAACCCATAAAGCGAGAGCCCAGGGTTTGGGGCACAGTGGAGACATTTGGGGGTGATGCAACCATGATTTCCTGAGCCTGGTGTTGGGGATAGTAGAAAGGCTTCAGGAGTGACTGCCTGATTGAGACGGCAGCTTTGGACACTTACATGTCCCTGTCCCACCTGGAGGGGGGCAGGCTTGCTGATGCTGAACGAGGAGCACCCAAAGGACCAAGAGGCTGGTCTTTTGGGGGGCATGAAGAGTGAGCTCCTAAGACACAAGGAGCTCTGTTTGGGGAGAGCCACAAGAGGACAGTTTGGACTGGCTAGGGTGGCCTCTCCTCTTATCTTGCTGCGACACCCCTGGCTTCATCACTTCAAATCCTACGCCCGATATTCAGGAAAATGCAGTTGCTCCTGCCATTCTGATTCCAGGTTCCAGAGCCTCCCTCAGAGATGAAGCCTGCCTGCTGGCCCAGCTACCCCTAGTCTCCTCCTCAGGCTCCTCTCAGGCACGCCAGGCTGGTGACCTCATTTAGGTATTGAGCAGAAATAGAAGAGCAGCCCTAATTAGCTCATCAGCAGGGTTTGCAAATGGGCCACTGCCGCTGACATTCCAGGATGTGGAAAATTCCATTCTCTCTTCCTTCAGTGGTGGGCAGGAGTGTGAGGTCCTTTCCCCTGGGGACACATCAAACTGTGTCACTTGCTCATGAGAGGTTTAGGTTAGGGAGGCACAACCCCCCCACCCACCCCCACCCCCCCCCCGACCTGCAGAGAAGCTGGCTCTGTGGGTTTAGAGTTGGATCAGGGGAGAATCTGCATGTTTCACACAACCCTCAGTGACATGATCATCCCCAGCTGGGATGGGGCAGTACAACATAGCACTGCCGGCCTCTGACCCACCCAAGGGCAGAGGCCCAATGCACTTGTTTACAGCCCTCATCTCAAAAGACAGCTGAGGGGACAATGTCTGAGTGGGACTTGTCCCAGAGTAGGGCACAGAGAAAAGCCAGCCTTTCCTCACAGCAGTGGCCTCTGTCACAGGTGGGAAGATGGTACACGAGATCCCTGACTGGAAGCCAAGGGACTTCTGTGGTCCAGCCGACGATGCTGGCCCTTCTCTTTGCTTGTTCAGCTCTTTCCACTGAAAGGAGACAAGGGGATAGAGGAATCCAGGAGGTCTCTCTGGGCCCTGCGTGCTGACTATGGAGTCTGGGCTGTGTTCTCACGTTCAGACTGAAGCTTGACTCTCAGTGAACAGAGCCCAGGCTGCTGGGCTCCCTGTAACGAACTGTTCCTGGGGAATCAGAACATAGATCAGTCTATGTGGGGGATGCCCTTCTGATAGGCTACCAGTCATAGCCCCAGAAACCGTCCCAGGAACCAGGGCTGAGAGGGGAGCCTTAGAAAGTAAACCCCCCCCCCCCCAACCAATCTGTACCTTCACATCCTTCCCACTCCTGTGGCCACCACCCTCTCTGCCCTCTTTGGATCCTTGTTCCTCTCCTCTTGATCTTCTCTCTTTTGTCTTGCCCTCTTGGAGGGAGGAGGGTGTTCACTCTGGCCAGAGTAGAGAGGCAGGGATAGGGTGTGGCTCCGCATTAAAACAGTCACAAGGCCCCGGGCTTCATCTCCACCACTGTGAAAAATAAATGAACAAATTAATAATTAACGAACTGCCTAAAATACAAACAGAGAGTAGCTGGGAAGAGGGCTCAGTTGTTAGAGTGCTAGCCACAAAAGCGTGAGGATCCAGGTTCAATCCCCAGGACCAGCAGAAAAGGGGTTGGGTGGAGTGGCATGTGCTTGTAATTCCAGAGCTGGGGAGGTGGAGACAGGAGGATCCCTGGGGTTTGCTCGTCAGCCAGATTCAGGCTCTAGGTTCAGTGAAAGCCCCTGTCTGGAAAAGTAAGGTCGAAGGAGACTTTTGTCCTCTACATGCACCCTCTACCACATGTGCACACACATGTAAAAGGACACATACACACACACACACACACACACATACACACACACACACACACACACACACACACACACACACACACACACACGGGTAAAGGGGCTCCAAACATAACCTCAGCTAGGAATGTAGGGCTTGAATGAATCACTGGTCTCTAGGCCTTAGCTTGTCCACTTGCAAGGGGACAGTTCAGGACGGAGCAATGGAAGTCCCCACTCTCGGTGACTCTAAGGCATCTGGTCACAGCCTTGGCCCCCAGTCACTTGGCTAAGGCTGTTTGTTGTGTACATTTTGTGACAATCCCGGGAGCAACATGTGTGGGGAGAGGCAAGGCTCAGATACACAGAGCTTGCTTTGTCTCCTGCCTAAATGTGTACAGAAAGAAATCCACCTTCTTCCTCTCTAGAAAAGGAAACGGCCCAAAGCAAGCGTGACAGTGTGTCTGCGACTGTGGCCGTGGGGAGACCTTAGAAAGAGACCCCTTTGCCAGGCTAATACCATCCCATGGGGCCAACAGTCTCTGCATCAGGACAGCCAGGGCAGGAACCCTGGGTGACCACTCAGCTTTGCATCTTGCAGTAAGGAATGGGACTCAGCCTGGCATGGCGCCACTTGGTCACTCATGGACTGGAGGAGGGACTGTGGGGTACTGGAGCTCCTGTTCCCAGAAAATCTCAGAATCACTCTTGGGGAGAGAATTGTTGGCCGAGTTGCTTTTGTGCTGACTAAATCCCAACCCCTGGAGTCGGCGGGAGAGGCAATTCCCTGGCTATTGCTTCTTTGATCTTTACCTATGAGGTATGTGAGGTGGAGCTGGTTCCTTCTTTTACAGATGGGCGTGGTGAGGCTCAGAGAGAGGCTGGCTAGGATCCCATGGAGCTTGGGTCACCTAAGAGGGAGCTCTGGGACCTCAGAGATATTCCAGAAAGACATTGTCAAGTCAACTGACACTCGGGACGGAGAAGCCTGTGGTGGGAGGCACATGGAAGAACCAAGCCGTAGAAGCTAGGGTTGAATGCCCTGCGGCTGTAGGATTCCAGGGGGCTCAGCAACAGGCTGACAGGGTCCTGGAGTCCTATGGAGAGGATTGGGAAGAGGGAGAAAAAGACCCTATGAGAAGTCTGAAGCTCATAGCAGAGTTTTCCTCTAGACACTGGGAGCCACTGATGGTTCTTTTTTTTTTTTTTTTTTTCATTTCCATTTTTCTTTATAACACTGATGGTTCTTGATCTAACCATTGTGTGATAAACCACGCTCTTCTAGAGGATAATGGACAGCCATAATGAGGAGAGATCCCTGCGGGAAGCTGGTGAGAGTCAGGGTCCTCTTCCTCGGCTTGCATAGTCCCTGCTGTGCCATGGACAGGACACTTGGCTGTTGGAAAACCATCTGTGGCTGGAACAGGCAATCTGGGGCCAGTGATTGACAGGAGTGAAACAGAGAAATAAGGAAGTGGGTAGGACATGTTCTCAAGCCTGCCTCCTGCTCTGTCTGTCATGCCCTCCCTGGTGCATGAAAACCATATTCCAGCTCGGTCAGCCCTTAGGAATGAGCCCTGAGCTGAGAGCCTACAGGGCCAGCCTAGGTTAAGGGTCTATCCAGTTGCTCAGCTGGGGCTTTAAACAAGAGGAAGCCAGCCGAGACTAAGCTTTCTTTCCCTCTTAACCTCTCCTCTCCCTAGTCCAGTTCTCCCTCCCCCACCCTAGGTCTTGACAGAAGGTCTGAGGTATGGGCAGGGCAGAAACCATAATCCCCATTTTACAGGCAGGAAAGGTGAAACTCAGGCCACTTCCCCACTCCCTCGCAACACTACCAATTCTGCCCTAGGAAAGGACTAAGGTTGAAGCAATGTGACCCAGCCCTGAAGCTAACTAAACTCATTCTTCTCAGAGCACAATGGGCCCCAGAGTAACCTGAAGACTTGACTCTGGCCCCTGACAGTGAACTGGGTGGTAGGATCAGGAAGGACCACGCGTGTCCTGGTCTTTAGGACGACAAGCCTTCTGTGGCCCTATAGCCCTCTGGGGCAAGGGTCTAAATTCGATCTAGTTTATTTGATGAGCATGTTCTGAACATCCAGCCGGCTGCTATTGAACAAGTGGCTGTGTGGGGAAGGTTGTCACCTGCTGGGCTGTCTGCATCGCCAGAGCCGTGAGGATAGAGTGAGCAGGTGGGTCTCAGACACAGCCTTCTAGATGGAGAATGAGGGAAGAGGGTAGCAGACAGCATGGCAGCCTCTACTGAAGGGCCCCAGTCCCTTGCTGGAGACTACTTCTTTGCCTGCCATAGCTAACCAGGCTTCTGCCCTCTGCTGGCCAATGCCCTACACACAGGGCTTGGCATCCAAAGTGGGCATGCTTAGCAGTAAGTTCCCCAACCCCCAGGCTCCCACTGCCCTGTGAGGGCCAGAAGAGGCAGAAAAGCTGGTTAGGGGAGGATCTGGGATTCCATGGGGACATCAGAGGTCTTGCTCCCATGGGGCTCCTTGACCATCTAGGGTTGTCATCCCCAACATGATATTCTTATTGAGCCACCCTACCCCAAGCAGCCCAAGACACACCCATTCTTTCTGCATAGGGCCCTTTGCTGGTGATAGGCGGCTGTTGGCCCAGGCCTTTGTCTCCCAGCAAGGGAGGGCTGGCTGTAGTGCTGACCCTGGCCTGGGCAGGCCCGTGGTGGTAGAGGCTGGGGGTTTTCCACCTGGGAGCCTGTTCTCTCCTTCAGGACCTGGAGAAGTGAGGACCACGGTGGCCAGATGTGAAGGGTGGGCGAAGTGGGAAGCCAGGGAAAGCTGAGGGCTGAGCCTGCCCAGGGTTGGCTTTTGGGGTCTCTTCCCAGCCACATTGTCTGTCATTTTCCCCAGGGTCCCTGTAACAGCGGTGGCGTGGTTTCCTG
>CABHPP010102583.1:15000-54515 GCA_902168425.1 Peromyscus attwateri
TCTATTGTTTTTTTTTTTTAAAGTTCCATTTTCTTTCTGAGGCATGGTTTCACTGTGTAGCCCAGGCAGGTCTTGAACTCAAGCTCCTCCTGTTTCTGCTTCCTGGGTGTTAACATTACAGGTGCGTGCCATGTGCCTGGCTTTTATTTGTTTAGAATTTGTATTTCTTGCTTGAATGTCTTGATTTGTTTAACTCAAGTCTTAAAATGCATACTTAATTATAAAATAATATCTACTTCCTGCTGGGAGCCTTTGACCTTCTTACTTACAAGGTTTGTGAATATTAATTCCTCTTCAGACATGGTACATATATAATTTTTTCTATTCAACTGTATTTTTGACAAGCTTTTGACACACTGACTAGTCTTCCTCATATGCTTCCTGGCTTTGTTGTTGTAGTGAACAGAACACCTGATTTAAGGGAGGAAGGATTGATCTTGACTCATGCTTTGAGAGAGTCTGGTAAGATCGATCCTAGCCTGATTACATTGTGTAGGCAACTGGGAAGCAGAGAGAGCTTGGACTAGGCCAACTCCATAAAGTCCACCCCAATGACACGCTTCCCTAAAGCCACCAGCAGCTGGGGACCAAGGATTCACACACACAAGCCTGTGGGGGAACATTTCACTTCCAAACCATAATATTATCCTTACTGGACAGCAGCTACAGAAGTTTGCCATCTCCTATGGAGCAAATGCAGATGAGTAAGTCTCTGAGAGACCTTGGGTGACCTAATGCTTTCCCTTGGTTGATCTAGCACTTTCCATCTTGCTTGCAATTCTTGGGCAGAATGTACAGAGAATACAGCAGCCAGAGGTACCTGAGCATCCCAGGCTTTACCACAGGTCGACTCTACAGTACCAGATCTGCCAGGAAAGTCGTACTCACTAGTACAACAGTGGTGTGACCGTTGTGGAGTAATCAGCCACTTTTAAAATTAGACTCCAGGCCTGCTGCACAGGAGGGAATGCATGCTTGGTGCTGTAAACATAGTCAAAGGTCCATGGCTGGGGGTGGGGGTGGGTCACGGGCCCTAGGGAAAAACCTACTTCTGTTGTTTTGCTGAATGGACAAACGTTTATGTTTGTTGCCTTCTAAATAGGTATGTTCATCACCTTGTTCAGAGAAGCTTCTCTTTGCAGCATGCAGCATGCAGCAGTCAATTCAAACCTACTCAAAGTGCTGAGGATAAGTGACTCTTTAAGTACTCAGCCCTGAATGAGACATCTGTGCTAATCCATTGTCCCCAAGGCTCGGGGGGGACACAGTGGGAGAGAGGGAAGAAAGAATGTCAGAGCTGGAGAGTGAGGAGGAGTGCTGTACAATGGACAAGACCCAGCCCTTACACTCATGAACTCACCATAGTTGTGCTTACCCACACAAGACCAAGCCAGTCAACATTCTAGCATGCACGGGAGCGGGGGCTCCTGATGCCCTTAGTAGCTAAGGAGCTACTAACAAGGGATGGTTGTTGGGAGGGGTAGTCGTTTTTCTTTGGGAGCGTGGCTGCTAAGAGATTGCCCATGATCTAGTGGATGGCCTGTGATGGTCTGAATGAGAAATGGCCCCCATGGACTCATCATGTATTTGAAGACTTAATTCCCAGTTGGAGGTGCTGTTATGGAACCTTTAGGAAGTTCAGGCATGCTGGAGAAGACATGTGACTGTGGATCAGGGGGTTTTGAGGGCTTATAGCTTTGGCCACTTCCTGTTCACTCTCTCTGCTTTCTGCATTTCATTGAAGGTGAGATCTCTCAGCTTTCTGCTCCAGCTTCCTGCTGCTATGCCTCCTCTACCATGATGGACTCCATCCCACTGGAACCAGGAGCCAAAATAAACTCTTTCTTTCGTTAGCGCTTTTGGTCATGATATCACAGCAACAAAAGGCAGCTAATACATGGTCCTATAGCCATGATCATGCAGGCAGCACTAACTGAACTCAGTGGGCTACAAACATGGTAAAGAGGACAGGGAGGTACGGGGGGGGGGGGGGGAGTAGAGAGTCATGAAGGGAGGGGGAAGGCATTTGAGTGGGTATGATTAAGATGCATCACATACATTTGTGAAACTGTGAAAGAATAAATAAAACCATAAGAGAAAGAGGATAGAGGCATGGAGAGAGAGAGAGAGAGAGAGAGAGAGAGAGAGAGAGAGAGAGAGAGAACGTGAGAGGAGAGAGTGTGCAAGTGGGGAGGGGCAGGCATCCATGGAGCATCATCTGTCTTGGCCTCTCTCCAAACCCTAAGCTACCTCTGTTCTTTTCCAATTACACAAACCGTAAAGTCCCTTTATAGTATAAGACAGTCAGAGCTGTACTTTTCCTCCTAAGGACTACCACCCCATCTTAGGCAGACTTTAGTGGCAGTAAGTGGGATACTGCTAGAGACTCACCCTAAAGTATGGAAAAGGCTGAATGGAGTCAGGGGCAGGTGCAGTGAGAAGGGTCTGTCTCTCACTGTAGGGGACTGAGGATCTTTGCTATGTCCTGAATTTTTGTAATGAGCTAATAATGGTCCCAAAGATATCTATGATCTAATCCTGGGTCTGTTGCATGTTGCTGAAAGGCAGTTTTCAAGTGTGATAAAGCGAAGAGCCTGGGTTGTCTTGGTACTAACATGAGAAAGCAAGGGTCCTTGTAAGGAGATGAGAAGATACCAGGACGGTTGCAGGGATGGAGTGATGCTCCTTCCGTAATAGAGAGGAAGAGGCAAGGAACAGAGATGGCTCCAGAAGCTGGAAAAACGAAAACAAAAACAAAAACAAAAACAAAAGCCAACCAACCAACCAACCAACCAACCAACCAACCAACCAACCAACCAAAGACTCCAAGAAGCCGATTCTCTACTAAATCCCAAGAAGTATCTAGCCTTGCTGACACCTCCTCTTTGTCCCTATGCAGCTGTGACATTCGACTCTGCCCTCCAGTGCTGCAAGACAAGGTGTGTGTTCGTTCAACCACTAGGCCTTTGGGAAGGAGCGTAGTGCACGTGCCGCTGCATCTCTTTACCTCAGTGTGGATTCTAAGAGCTGGATGAGAAAGCCACACTGGGACACCCTGCAGAAAAGCTTTGCCATCCATGCAGCATGTACCAGAGCATTCCCAAGACCCACCCAAGACAGGGGTGTCCTGAGCTGGAACTGACCCATGGGAGATCAGAAAAGGCAGGAAATGCAGTTTTGTTGAAAGAAGACCTTTTCGCCCCTTCTGGGTGCTCAGCAGAGGCAAGAAGGCATAGGAACACGTGGAAAAAGCACAGCCTCCCTGTTCTTTCTCAGGACCTGTTCTAGTCTGCTTTCTATAGCTGTGATAAAGACCATGACTAAAAGCAACTTTGCGGGGAAGGGGTTTATTTCACCTTATAGGTCATAGTCCATCATGAATGCTAGCCAGAGCAGCAACTGGAGGCAGGAAGCAGGAAGCAGGAACTGAAGCAGAGACGATGGAAGAATGCTTCTTACTGGCTTGCTCTCCATGGCTGGCTCAGCTGCTTTCTTATACAACCCAAGATCACCTGCCCAGGGCTGGCACTATCCACAGTGGGCTGGGGCTTCTCAAATCAATCAATAATCAGAAGAATGCCCCACAGACTTGCCCATAGGCCAATCTGATGGAAGTAACTCCTCTATTGGGATTCCCTCTTTTCAGATTTTTCTAAGTTTTGTGAAGCTGACAAAAAAACCAAACAAACAACAAAACAAACATACAACCCCCCTTCCAGACTACCACAACAAAACAAACAAACAAAAAAACTAGTCAGTACAGGACCCAAGCTGACTGCCCAGAATAGAATAGACTTTTGTTTTGGAAAATTGGAAGCAACCCTGAAGTGTGGAGCCCTTCCCCTGATGTTTGGCTTGTAGGGTAAGTGAGAATAGAGAGTGAAGGTCCTAAGGAAGACAGTGGTGAACACGAAGGTTCTTTTAAGCACACACAGAAGTGTGGCTTTTCCCGGAAGGAAGCTGGAATCTCTGCAGTCTTGTGTAGAAGGAGGCCACATTCAGACCAGATTCCAATGCCATGAGGATTTCAGGGAGGATTCGAGAAGGGGAACTGGGAGGCTCCTGGCTTTTGTATTCCAGGGAGCCTCATGGCACTCCTTGTCCTGGGAACCCTTGCAAGGTGCACTCTGTCTTCGTTTTCTGTGATAGTCACATTAATATCCCCATTGCCCAGCCAACACTGACCCTTTCTTCTACAAATAAAACCCCACTTTAAGTGGGCTTTGAAATTCACTGCTAAGGAAAGCAGTCCTCTCAGTTCCCGCCAGTGAGAAAGTTGGAAGGGGAGAAAACACAGCCTCTGGGTACAGTATAACTGTGAAGGGGTTTTGTTTCGCTTTGTTTCTTTTCTTTTCTTCTTCCTCTTTTGCCCCTTTCTATCCCTTTCTGTTTGGAACACTGGTGTGGGTACATGACAGAGCTGTGGCATACTTACGAGTATGAGCTAGCTAATCTGGGCTCCGAGACTTCCGCCTTGTCTCGGAGAGGAGTGGGGAGGTTCTCCGTGGGAGGATTGCTGGAGATGCCCCCAGGAAGCAGGGGAGAGACTGAGGAGTGTAGCCATGGGCAATGAAAGGCTTAGGTGCAATACAATCACAGCAGCGGCCTCAGCTGATCCGTAATGCCGAGACAGCCTGGGACTGGGGTGGCCCTTTGGAGCTGGCCTGAAGTGGGGTGGAGGGCTGGGCTTTCATCTCTCCACTCTACCCAGTTCTTGAGTGTGAAAGGAGGCAGCTCCTTGTTCGGGCCAGTTCCTGGCCACAGGCTCTGCTCTCGGCCTGTTGCTAACCGCCTACAAGGAGGGGTCTGGTGTGCACATCCCTGCTGTCACCGCACAGCATCTCAGCCAACAGATGCCATGTTTCCATGGATGGGGAGGAGACTTGTTTTATCACTGGGTGAAACAGTTGGTCAGGTGTTCTGATAGATTTTCAGTTGAGAAACATGGTCAAGAGTAATAGCACGTGGGGACACAGAAAAGGGGTACTCAGTGGGTAAAGGGGAAAGTAGAATGGGTGTGGCAATCAGAGGGAAGGCCTGAGCCAACGGAAGCTGCTGTGGAGTGGCCATGGCTTGTGTCCCTCTGCTACTCATCTGTGACTGATTCAAAAGGCTGGGCTCTTCCAGCATGTCCCAGCTCAGCGGCCACTCTCCTTTTCTTCTTTTACTTGTGAGGGCTGCTGCTGTACTTCACAGGTGTAGCACTGACTGCTAATGCTTACTGGCAGCCATTAATCTGTTCAACAGTTTTAGGTGGAAATACACACATCCAGTTTGGAGACTACATATCCCAGCATCACTTGCACTTTTGTGGTTGGTAGGAGGTGAGTGACTCATTGGCATGAACTCTGAGAGCTTCAGTGTATCTGATCTATCCATGAGAGTCTGAGTATAGCCTTGTGCTGGACCAAATACCCACTTTTAAACAAAGAGATGATGGCAGTGAGGCCATGACCATTGTTCTGTGGCACACTGTAGTACCCGTTTAGCCTGGAGGGGGTCTCACCTCAAGGAGGCAGGTAAATGATGCCTGGGCTCCTCTGAGTATTGTCAATTTGACACAAACTTGGACATATCTGGGAAGAGGGAATCTCAATACAGGAATTGCCTTCATGAGGTTGACTGGTAGACTAGTCTGTGGAGCATTATTTGATTAATAATTAAAGATATGGGACGGTGCAGCCCACTGTGGGTAGTGCCACCCCAGGGTTGGGGGTCCTAGGCTGTACCAAAAAAAAAAAAAAAGGTTGAATGAGCAATGTTCCTCCATGATCTCTGCTTCAACTGCCTTGGCTTCCCTCCATCATGAACTGATTGAGACACAGAAGCCAAATCAATCCTTTCTTTCCAAGTTGCTTTGTGGTCATGATGTTCATCCCAGCAATAGAAAGCAAACTAGGGTTAGACATCACTGAAATTGGTGACTGTCTTCACTATTCTGGCAGTTTTGATCTCTACAGGACACAGTAATTCGCTTCCTGAAGGGAGTCAGGAAGTCTCTCGCTGACATCAGGCTCCTTGTCAAGAGATCGGAAGGGAATATCAGTCTTGCCATGAGGTGTCAGGGATGCCAATGCATGGCGAGGGCAGGGGAGAGCAAGCGTAGCTCTTCTGTGACACTGAGGAAGAGAACATCTTCCACCCAACTTTGAAGGTCATGGGACAAGCTCAGGACTGTGCCTGAGAAGGGCCTGATGACAAGGGGTTCTAAAAACTCAGGATGGAAATCTGGGTCACTCCACCAGGTAAGCCACCTGCAATAGAGGTACTGACTCAATAGAGGGGTGGGGTGGGAGCACTCCTCTGGGATAATAGTGGTGGCAATGAGGGGTGTGCTCCTTATTAACATGGGTCAACTAGAATCCTGGAAACACTCCTCCCAGTGGGTGAGCTTGTTTGAAGTCAGGAGATGTCACAGATGCTGTGCAGAGCCCATTTTAGGACCCTCAATGTTACAGTGCTGATTACTGATAGCTCATGGATAAAACCCTCCTTGAGAACTGTCCTTAGCTGAAGGACTCTTCTCTCCCCGCTCTTGAGGCAAGCCACTCCTGATGACCATCTATATATGTGCTCTATCGACTACTCTCAATGTAGACCATCCCTTCTGTTTGGTGCTGTTGTGAGGATTCCATCACAGAAGACTACTCAGACATGGGTTTAAGCCAATAGGAAAGTCTTTATTAGCCAGCCAGCAACTACACTGGGTATTCAGAATCCCCCTCCCCCAAGCACAAGACCCATACCCTGGGTTGACATACTTAGTTCAGTTAGCCAGAAGCAGAACTACAAAAGCCAAAAAGCAAGATTAGCATATTTAGAGACTTATCCAGAGCTATGGACTCTGATGGATTAGGTGTTTTTGTTTTGGCAGGTGATACTGTCTACATGCAGAGTATTATGGTCTGGGGGCTGTTCAGTGCCTCCACTGCAGCACATCACAACTCAGCCTTTCTTCCCCAATAAGCCATTTGTCTCCCCATCTTCCTCCTGTGGAATCCAGTCTGCACCATAATCCCAGCTACATGAAGACCTTTGTTACCCACCAGTTCAGAGTGTCTTTTTTTTTTTTTTTTTTTTTTTGAGCTGAGGATCGAACCCAGGGCCTTGTTCTTGCTAGGCAAGCACGCTACCACTGAGCTAAATCCCCAACCCCAGAGTGTTCTTTTAAGCAACGATGTTCCTTACATTTTGTCCTGTCTCACCTATTCAATCTCAACCTTAAGCAATGGTCACAAGAGTCCCATGGTGACTATCTTCCCCCTCCTAGAAGCCTCTCAGTGAACCCTGCCCATTCTTGGCTGCATTATTTGAATCTGCCTTACCCCTAAGTTCAAAGCAGCTCAGTGCAGTGTGGGGTGGGAGCTCAAACACGTGTGAATGTACAAAGATTGTAGATGTGTAAAAATCATACAGACTGCAACGAACACCTGAATGTAGTTTGCCTTAAAAGAGCACACACAACAGCACAAGGAAACCTATGAATTTTCTCATTATTGTTGCAACACCCAGAGGCAAACACTCTCCTGAATTTGGCTCTCAGCATTCTCATACTTTAAAAAATGGTATTAATAAAACAGAATACTACTAAATGGTATTGCGCCATATGCATCCATTATAGACGTTCCTCTCAACAGTGTGAAATTAATGTTGATGTATGTAAAAGTAATTTATTTTTATTACCTCGGAGTATTCTACCGGGAAACTGATTTGTCAATTCTCCTGCAGATGACATTTTGATTGCTTTTCTCCCATCCCCCACCTCCACTAGGAGAGACGATGCAATGAACATTCTTTTTTCTTTTGCACAGCTGGGTACTCTGCTTCAGGGTACATATCCTGAGGGAAACTGCCGAGTTGCAGAATATCTTTATCTACTAGAAATTTCTAAATGGCCAAAGTTATTGAATCCCCCTCCTGCAGGCCATAAGAGCTTGTCTTTGTTTACAAACCCACATTTTCATCAATCTTGGCATTCAGTTTTTTTTTTTCAGTCTTCTCCTTGTCAGACAGTACATTGTTGCTTTTGATTTGCATGCCTAAAAAAAAAAAAAATCAGTGAATGTGAGCCTCTTATGCCTGCTACTCAACAACTGTGTGTTTCATCTACAGTCCCAGATACTTGAAGGGTAGAGTGGGAGGTCCTCCCTGGAATCCTGTTTCTAATAGACCTTGGAGTTTGAGAGATCTGACAAAACTAGATTAATAACCATTTCCTAGCATACCCTAGAGTGCTCCCTGAAAGAAAACTTTAGTGGTTCATTATAATCCCGGCTTCTCAAGAGGCTGAGGCAGGAGAGTAGACATTAAAAGTTGGGTGTGCTCACTTCAGGGCTATCATGTCCTCTGCAAAAGGATGACACACGAACTGCTGATGTGTTCCTCTGTGTTGTGCACGAGCGTGTGTCGGCAGAAGCCAGTAGTCAGCATCAGATGTCTTTCACTATTGGATCAGGAGACCAGTCTGAGTAACATAGCCAGGCTCTGTCCTCCTCCCCCAGCGGTTTCACTCACCAGATTTCTTACCTCAGAATCTGGGCATCTGTCCCATCTGATTCTTGCACAGGTCCCAACCCTGACTCCACACTGCTATCACTTTTAGACCTATCCTCCTACATTGTCCTTTGGAATCTCGTATATACCCTTCCCATAGCCATTACTGAAGATTCCCTACCTCAGCTTTGTCAGTCATGACAGTGCTGATTCCAATCACCAAGGTTCCCCCCCACCCCTGGCTCCTCTATCACCCATTTCATCTATGAATGTGTGTTCTCTAATAGAGCGTTTGACTTATAGACTTAGCACAAAACCCTCAGACAGGTTTAATCTCAGCTTCACTCCTTGCCCACAAGGAAAGCCTACAGGGGGCTGTGGGGATGACTGAATTAACGTACCATTGTCACACCTAACCTGTCACTAACAGCTGTGGATTCTCACTGTGGTTTTTCACAGCTTTCCTTTCTTTCTGCTCTCATGCTTCCGTCTAGTCTTGTTGGCTCCTTCCTTTTTAAATCTTCGGATAAACCAGGCTGAGCTGGAGAGAACCCTGTCTTTGGTGTTGTCCAAAGGGGATTCCCCGAGGCTACTGGGGCCCCATCTCTGCGAAGGTCTCATGCTGAGGTCAGGAAGAGATCTATGGACCCTTTTTTGGGGGGGGGGGGAGGTCAAAGTTTATAGGCTGGCTTTGAACTCACTGAGATCCTCCTGTCCCTGGCTGCCAAGTGCAGGGATTAAAGGTGTACACCACTATGCCTGGCCCCCAGTGGCCTGACTGAACGTCACCAGGTGAGGATTCTAAGACTTTTCTCCCTCAGTACTGGGAAGAGAATCCAAGGCATGGCACGTGCTAGGTAAGCACTGTACCACTACGCTCCCAATCTCTTACATATTAATTCTTTTGATAGAGGATCTGACCATACAGCCCAAGCTGATCTCAGATGAGGATCCTTCACCTGCAGGCTGATGGCTGGGATTATACACCTCTGCTCAGGTTTATTATTTTAAAAACATGAGACACTAGGATGGTGAGACGGCTCAGAGGTAAAGTGTTCATGGCATAACCATAAAGACCTGAGTCTGGATTCTTAGCTTTTATATAAAAGCCTGGTGTGTTCTGGAACCTTATTCAATGCTGGGTGGGCAGAGAAAGAGAGAGCCCTAGAACAGTCTAGGCAAAGGATGAGTGCCAAGTGTAAAGAGAGATTTGTCTCAAAAGGTAAGGTGGCAAGCAATAGTGGGAGACATCTGATGCTGACTACTGGCTTCTACCTACCTATACACAACACAGAGGGACACATCAGTAGTTCGTGTGACATTCTTTTGCAAAGGCCATGATAATCCCTGAAGTGAGCATACTCAATTTTTAATTTCTACTCCCCTGCCTCAGTCTCTTGAGAAGCTGGGGTTATAGCGATGAATCATGTAAGTTTTCTTTCAGGGAACACTCTAGGTTATGCTAGGAAATGGTTATTGATCTAGTTTTGATGTCTCAAACTATTTGATCTAGTCAGAACTCTCAAACTCCAAGGTCTATTAGACACAGGATTCCAGGCAGGACCTGAAGCTATGCTCTAAAGATTGTGTCTGAAGGGATCACACAGGATCTGTTGACATTGTCCCTGGTGTTTCCTGCATGTGTCAAAAGGGATTCCCGGAGAGCCTTGTGGTTGTCATCCAGGCAGTAAACACGGTGTGTACTATTTCAGGTCCTAGGGCCATCACTGTGCAGGAAATGAAAAAATGGACCAGGTGCCACTCTTTTTTGGACAGTACAAGAGGAGTCAGGTAGATGTTGCAGTTTCTAAGGAGCTGCAGAAGGCTTTACTCTTTTTTTTGGGGGGGGGGGCGGGGGTTGAGACAGGGTGTCTCTGTGTAGTTTTGGTACCTGTCCTGGATCTTGCTCTGTAGACCAGGCTGGCCTCAAACTCATAAAGATCACCACCCGGCTGGCTTTACTCTTAAAGAATGGGTACAATGATGAGCCATTCGCCCTGCTCTGAGTACTGAGGACAGGTCTGACATACACCTGGGCTAATGCATACAAAATGCTTTATTGTGATTTCTTGCATCCATCAAACGCTAAATCAACAAACACCACTTGTCAATATGTTTAGAAGTCTGTGTGTTCGAGAATACAGTCAGGGTCTGGGTTAAATAGGGAGGCCATATCAAAAGGAGAAAAAGTGAGAGAGACAGCAGTGCTGGATATGCTGCCCAGTGGTAGAGCGCTCGCCTAGCATGCAGAAGGCCTGGAGTACCCTCCCTGACAGGGAGCATGGTGGGGGTGGGCAGAGGCGGGGGTGTTAAAAGACAACGGGTAGTTGTCACTACCATTGTTATACTAATCCAGCCTGACACGTCAGTCTTTCACCCCTCAGCCTTGAGTCTAAGACCATAGAAATTTAACACCAACCACATAAGTAATTTCAAGCTTTCTGGGTAGCTACGTTACACAGCAAAAAGAAACGCGAAAGTAAATTTAAAAATCCATTCTGCGGAACCCAATATAAATAAAGTACCATTCAATATGAAATTAAAAAATTAATATTTCCACGCTAAGCTTTTGGATCCTGCATGTATCTCACAATTAAAGCACACTTTACTTCGGACTTGGTTTGAAGCGCACGAGCACCGTCAAGATGACTGATTCTTCATGCCTATTCGTTCTTCAGCTGAAGCCGGGCAGAGCCGCCCCATCGCCTCAGATATGCTCCGGTGGTAGTTGCTTCCTTCACTTCACGGTGCCGTGTTTAATGATCCCGGGTCAATGCAGACTGGGACCCCAGACTCACGTGGTTCCGGAGTTCATGGCCGGTAGCCCGCCCCGGGGTCGGAGGCCGGCATCCTGTGGCCTCAGCCAGCGCTGCACAGCCGGATCATTCCCAGCGCAGCCCCAACACCCGCAACCCGAAGACTCCGCTCGCATGACTGCGCAACTGCCACGCGCACTTCCCAGCGTCGCCTTTTCATGGCATCAAGCGCATCAGCCGCGACGAAGGCGGGACTTCCGGGAGCTCCGAGTCACAACTTCCGGACGGAGGCGGAAGCGCCTTTAGGGTCTACGCTCGGGAGTCCTGGGATCGCTGAGGGGCCACCGGGGTACAGTAGAGGGCCGCCCGGGTTGGACCGGCAGCGCTCGGGTGTCAGAGTTGCGGATCTGAGGGATGAGGAGGGGCCATGGCCAGCGACGGGGTCAGGAAGCAGTTCTGGAAGCGCAGCAACAGCAAGGTCCCGGGCAGGTGGGTGTGACGGGGAGGGCCGGGTCGGGGTCAGGGGTCAGAGGTCAGGTGGCTCTGCTGTCCTGATGGACAGCGGGTGGAGTAGGAGTCTGGGGAGGGGAACCTGGGCTCCAAAGGGCAGGGGGAAACTTGGGCTCCGAGGAGACTGTTGGGCGATGTGAGGGGCTCGGGGGGGTGGTGGGTGGGGGTCGGCAGTGGGGGCGTGGGGTCTGGGAGGTGACAGTGGCCACATCTAGGAGCGAGGTGGATGAGGAGCTGCCCCAAGTGTCTCCATAGCCTGGCGGGTTCTCTTCTGCGAAACTCCTTGGCTCCCTGGGGAAGCTGGAAGGAACTGACGCGGGTCATGCCCTGGAGAGTTTGGTGGAGCCAGGAAACTGGTCGGGGAGAGGCAGCGCCTGTCCGGGAGTGTGTGATGGTTTGACCACTTGATTGGCTTTCTCGGCTCACTTGTGGGCTGGTGCTTTTGCTTTCTGCGTGGAAGCGCCTTGTGAATTTCTGTGTTCCTACCTGCTGGCTCTAGACTCCACAATCTTTTGACAGCAACAGGAAGCAAATAATACCTGGGTGCAGTCTGGAGGCTGTAGAGCTCCAAAGTCCTTCTGTGATTGGCTATAGCCTGACGCCTCTCTAGACCTTAGGTCATGAAGATACAGTGCACGGAAAATACCTAAGGTCAGGTCAGCCACTGACTGGACGGTGTTTCAGACAAGCACATCTCAAGATTTCAAACATAGTTTACACTGTTCCCAAACCAAAGTCTGAGACACTGACATTTAAGATTGTGATGGTATCTATCTCTCCAGCCCTTAAGATTTTGACATTGAAGTAACTTAAATAGAACCATTCATTAGCACAGAAAATAGGCTGTGCTCCTATGCTTCATAAGAGACCCCATTGTGTGAGTGTTAAAGTTGTAATCTTTGACATTCACTGCATTGAGCTATAAAATGTACTTTCAGAGTGGTTGGGAGTTAGCAGGAGTTATTGACTGAAGGGCCACAGAGACTTGGAAGATGGAGGAAGTCCTCTGAGGTGCCCAGACACTGCATTTTTACTGTCCCAGGACTGGGCTTGCTCACACAGTTAAGAACTGACCAATGCCATAGTTTTGAGATGAGTGGAAGATACTGGAATACTAGTGAGTAGGAGATCCTACCGTCACAGGGACAAACATGAAGAGCCTACTGTCCAGATAAAAAGCGCCATGTGGCAGTGTGACTTTTGCCTTTACATCTTGAGGCTTTGGTTCTCCTTAAGTGTGAATGGTAACTTGTTGTTAAAAGTCAATGAGATATAAAAATAATGGAGTTGCTGTGTGGAGTTACAGAAGTCAATGACACTTTCCATCAAAGACTGTCTCGTGTGTGTGTGTGTGTGTGTGTGTGTGTGTGTGTGTGTGTTTTGAGATAGGGTCTCTTTTATAGTGTAGGCTGGCCTTGAAATTCTGATCCTCCTGCCTCAGTCTCCTGAGGATACAAGTGGGTGTCACTACACCTGGCATGGTAGTTTGTCTTTGCATTGTGTCAAACAGTGTCATCCCTAATACTTGTGCTTGTAGAACCGTGACTGTGACCTTGCTTGGAAGCAGGGTCTTTGTAGATATCATTGAGCTAAGGTAAGATCATACCACAATTGGGAGGCCCCGATTCAGTCTCTGGTTCCCTTAAGAGGTGGAACTTTCGACACCGAGAGAGACAGAAGTAAGGAAGATGACCTTGCAAAGATGGAAGCAGAGATTGGAGTGATGTATTTACAAGTCAAAGCCAGGGAGGGCTGGCAACCATCAGGAGCTAGAAGTGAATGGAAACGGCTCTCACAGAGCACACATGCGCAATCTGCTGACACCTTGCTTTCATGGCCCAAGAGGGAATGCTTTTCTACCTCTTTAGGCTACTCTCTTTATGGTCGTTTGCCATAGGAAACTAATACAATTCCAGTCTTTTCAGTGTGACCCCACGTTACCAAAGACAGACTTCTTTCCGCTTCACTTTCTTGCTAGGTTGCGTCATATCAGGTACTTTTGAGAACAGCTCCCATGTCACAGAATTGATGGGAATCTTGTGACTTGCTAGAGGCTGCTGCTGAGGACAGGACAGGGGAGAGGCTGGGCCCGGCAGAGAGCCTGTGCAGGGCAGAGAGCCTGTGCAGCCTTTGTGCTGCCCTTCTGCCTTGTAGCCCTCCCCTGTGGCAGTGTTCCTGTTTTGGGCGGCAGTCTGGGAGTCTCCCAGAAGGAGAGTGTGCAAAGGTGTGTCTCATTCCTTCCTGACTTGTTCGGTGCCCACATTCTGATTTTTCACCTGTCGAGTGCAGGGGTCTTGTCTGCTCTTTCAGGTGGACCTCATGCTTGTTGTCTGCCACCAGGGAAGCTCTGGGAGGAGACCACATAATCTTACCTCAGCGTTCCCGACAGTGAAGGGAGCTTTGTGTGCAGATGGTGGATAGAGTTCCAGCAAGGACTTGTTACTCCACCAATATTTGGTCTACCACAGATTCGTCATTTGCAAACCGTGGCTTTGTCCTCTAGGCAACACTCACCAAGGCTGGCTGTTTCTCTAGAAATGCATGTCACACATAGATGTCTCTCTGTGCTATCTCACACCTTTATAACCTGGCCGCTGCTCAGCTTTTTAGCTCATTCTTTTTTTGAGCTGTGCCCTTAGCAGTGCCCTTCGGCTCTAGGGTCTTCCACATCCTGTGTTGTGCTGGCTTTCCATTTTCATGTTCGTTTAGCTGACTGGAATGTTCCTCCCCTCCTTTTGGAATGTTCCTTCCCTCTTTTCACTCTTCACACTTCATCTGCAGCCTGCTTCCTTAATGCCTTGCCTGTTCCTCTGCAGCTGGGACTCGGGCACCCTTTCATGTACTGGCTTCTTCATTAGGCCACAAGCTCTGCCTGTTAGGAAGTACCTCCCCTCTCATCTTCATTGATAAGATTGAGAAATGGTGGTTGACCCCAGCTGTCTTCCACATTAGCCTGGAGTGAGAAAAAGATTTGGCTAAGAGAGTTGCATGAGAGATGACCTTCCTGTAAGACCTTCTGTTATGTGCACTTCCTGGTCTTTGGATGTGTATTTGACCGAGTCTTTCTTAGAATTTCCCTTTCTGAATGAGCTCACATACAGAAAGACTATGCCTTCTACCAGGAGGCTAAGGATCTGAGTGGGTTTTAGCATCTCTTCCTGTGATCTGTGTGGTAGTCTCCAATGTATGCCATTCCTGGAGCCATCAGTTTCTGTATCTGTAATGGGAGGGGGCTACATTAGATCAGGTGGCCATGACAGCCAAGGGAAAATTTGCTTGACCCATGTCTCAGTTAGGGTTTCTATTGCTATGACAAAACACCATGACCAAAATGCAAGTTGGGAAGGAAAGAGTTTATTTGGCTTACACTTCTATATCACTGTTCATCATCAAAGGATAGGAACTCAAACAGAGCAGGAACCTGGAGGCAGACGCTGATGCAGAGGCCAAGGAAGGGTGCTGCTTACTGGCTTGTTCCCATGCCTTGCTCAGCCTGCTTTCTTATAGAACCCAGTATCACCAGCCCTGGGTGGCACCACCACAATGGGCTGGGCCCTGCCCCTTTAATCACTAATTAAGAAAATGCCCTACAAGCTGGACTTTGTGTCGAACTCCTTTAAACCCAGCACTCAGGAGGCAGAGGCAGGTGGAGCTTTGTGAATTCAAGGACAGCCTGACTTACAAATCGAGTTCTAGGACTGCCAGGACTGTTACACAGATCCTGTTTTGAAAAACAAACAAACAAAATGCCCTACAGCCAAATCTTATAGAGGCGTTTTCTCAATTGAGATTCCCTTCTTTCAGATAACTTTAGCTTGTGTTAAGTGACATAAAACTGTCTAACACAGCCTAGCTCCATTCTTTCAGATTAAACAGAGACAGAGACACACAGAGAGATATCTCTTGCACTTCCTGAGAGCGTGATAAGTTAGTTATTCATCCAGTTAATTTTCATTTAACTCATGCTACTTGCCAGCTATAAAATTGACCAAGATCTGTGCTCCGTCCATAGAGCACCACTGACTGTTGGAAGGTGGTAGCCACCATCAAAGGCCTGCAGGAAAGAAGAGTGGGTAGCTTAGAGCCAGGAGTGAGGGAGGGTCTCATGGTGAAACAGTGGCTGGGGACCTCTCACTGAGAAGGTGCCTTCTGAGTCCAGATCTCTGCTCCTCCAACAGGGCTGGCATGAGAGGACAGGAGTCAAGAACCAAGGTGGCTGGAGCTGAGGGGGAGGACAGGGTTATGTGGTCAAAGGAAGATGTGGACTATTACTCTTTCCTTCGGAGTGGGTGTAGAGCCTTGGGAGGACTCGAGTAGCTGTGTGGCAGGGGCAGGCCTCTGTGAAACAGGGCTGCTTTGGTTGCTTTAAGGAAGAGAGACACAGACATAGGGGAGAAGGGCGTAAGCAGGGAGACCAGGTAGGAGGCTCTTGGGACACTTTGGAGTGAGGGGCAGGAGTGGTGTCATTTAAGTGGGAAAGGCAGTAGGCAGGTGATACGCCTCAGAAGGCCTGAGTCCTTGCCTCTCGTGGGCCTGTTCTTTCTGGAGCCACTGACTCGGTTGACTCCCGAAGAGCCGTTGCTCCCCGCCATCATCACAGTTGGAATTCCTGCCACACTTAACTTTAAATGCCAAGAAAAACCCCCACACACTGGCTTTGCGAACAGAGGCAGCCTTTCAGTGTGGAGCTGATGCTTAGTGTGTTAGCACGGCTCTGCTTGACTCTGAGTCCTGCTGACAGTAGGGAATGCATGTTGCTGGGGTAGGTGAGGGATGGTATTTGGAAGTGCTCATCTATGGTGAGGTCCTTCGTTCTTGGGGTAAGGCTGGGGCAGAGCTGCAGCCTCAGTGCTGTGGCCAGGAGAGCTTTCAGCCCCTGCTGTTGGGACCTTGAGGAGTGTGAGCAAATGAGACTGCTCAATAGATCTGTTTGAGTCCCAGCTGAAGTGAGGAGTGCTGGCATAATGGAGCCGTTCAGACGTGTATGAGCACCTTTGACATGCCAGAGACTGAATGCTGGACAGGCAGATATGGCCCATGGAGGCCAGCAGGGTAAGGGCCAGTGCACATATGAATATGCATACTGACCGAAGTTCTGTGAAGGGCATAAAGGTCATAATTTGGGCATGTTGGGAGAATACCTGGCTCCTGCAAGGAGAAATGATCACACCCCTTCTGAAGATATTCTAAGTTGGGACTGGAAGTGGTGAAGGAGCCAGGCTGCCCCTCAGAGATGGAGGGTGGGGTGCAGGGACACCTGTGGCTGGGAAGGGATTAGAGTAGCCCAAGCACCCGAGGCTGTAAAGGCTTTGGAGGCATTTGAAGGCTGTGGAGAAGATATTGAAGGTCATTCAACAGGGCATGGTGGACAACAACACTACTGCTCAGCCTTGCAGAGTGGGCAAGAGGAAGCAGGCAGGCAGTGAGGACAAGGGCAGAGGCTGTTGGGGAGGAGTGGACAGGGTCAAGGCTCTCAAATGGAACTTGTACATTCACTGATGGCCTGGATGTCAGGGTGGGCATGATCATCAGCCTGTGGCCTGGGGCATGGTCCCAAAGGTTTGTCTGCCCATCCTTAGAACCTGTAAATAAGCCATGTTACATGGCATAGGGGAGTCAGCATGTCAATCAGATGGCCTTGACTGGGGGTTAGTTCTGGCCTATGTGGTAGGCCCAGTGTAACCATGTGAACTCTTGAAAATGGTTGGAGAGAATCAGCATGAGTGGAACTTGGTCCACAGCTGTTGGCTTTGCACAGGGAGGATGGGACCAGATGCCAAGGAATGTGGTGTGGCCTTGAGAAGCCTGGAGCAGTGTTCTGCTGAGAATGGGATTGTTGGTCCTCTAACTGCAAGACTCTGAATTCTGCCCATAGCTAGAATGAGCAGGAAACGATTCTCCCCTTGAGCTTCCTGCATAGAATGCTGCTGGCCCACATCTAGACTGTAGTCTGCTGACACCCAGGACCACATTCTAACTTCTAGTCTCTGTATGGAGTATGCTGAGGATATCTGGTAGGGAGGAACTGCAGGTGGCCCCCAGCACCTCCCTCAGCAGAGTTCTGCTCCTGACTGTGGGCTGGATTATTCTGGTTAGCTTTCAAAGGTGCTGGGTAGCCAGCCGCTGTAAAGTACTTTTATTCCCAGGTGCTGGAAGTGAGCAGAGACTCCCCTGTCATGTGTCCTGCTAGTCCGGCCCTGGCATTAAACAGGCCCTGCTTCTCTTGTCCTTGTTGCCCTTTGTTCTTAGAGATCTGTCTCCTGATTTGTGGTTTTGAAATGCTGTTTACCTGGTTGGTACCCATATTCCTCCTTCTCAGCATCTTAGAAGCCTTGGAGTTTGCATCCCCATGAGGAAGCCATGGAGCCCATGTGGATTGTGTTTAGGGGAGCAGGTTTCTCTTGAAGTCCCTGTTGATATGTGGAGGGTTCCCCATGTGACTGGGGGCTGTGGAGGCACTAGCAAGTAGTTCTACTGTGTATGTAATTCTTTTTCCTACCCCTCAGTGAGAGCTTCATGTTGCCATGTCAAATGTCTCATTTCATCAGCAACATTTTGAAAATAAATGTGAGTCATATTTTCCCTTGCATATTTAATATAGCAAATTGATACTGGAATTAATTTTAAATGAAGACAAAAATAAGACAAAAAAATCCCTTGTGCTAGGGTGTTGCTCACAGGTAGAACATTTGCCTGGGTTGGCATATGTGAGGCCCTGGCACCTCTCTCCACCAGTCGCAGCAACAAGAGCCTGGTAATGTTCTGCTCTGGTGTTATTTTTTATGTGGTTTATAGACCATGAGGGCAGCAAGTGGACTCTCAGCTCCCTGCTGTGTCCAGGGAAAAAGAGGAGTGTGGCGAAGTGAGGACAGAGAGACTTGCTCTTCTCTCTTCCCCAGATCTCCATGCTCCAGCAGGACGAGGGCCATGGTAAAATGCCTTGATCCTGGGCCAGAGAATGACCTTCCTCTTCCTGCGGCTAGTGCCCCCGTCCGCTGGTGATCACTCACTACCCAGTACCTGCCACGTGCAGCCCTGCAGGCCCTTCTGTGACAGGGCGTCCAGCATCAGGGACCAAGCTTTCTGCCAGCAAGGGGGCTACCAGGACTACACACAGAAGTGGGATGTGGGGAAAGTCTCTTGGCCTCCGGAGCAGCGGTGGTTGATCATGTCCTTGTAGTGTGGAATCTAGGGATAGATTCCCTAAAACTCATTCTTAGAGCAGGGTGTCCATGCTGTGCCTGTACTGTGCCCAGAGCTGGTGGCCAGGCTGTGGGAGTGTTTATTGAGTGCTTGTCTTGGTCCAGTCCTCACAGCAGTTGGTCGGGGAGGGGACTGTGGTTTTTCCCTTTACAGATGAAGCAGACTAAATAAAGCCATGTCACTTGCTCAGAGCTGTTTGGCTTGTAAGCAGAGTCTGGAGGAGTCTCTGTCTACCCTGTGCCCCAACTGTCACAGCACACGGCTTCTCATCCCCACCTAATCCTCTAGCTGTGCATCTCTAAGAAAGCTGACTCACCCCAGCCCACTGGAACTGGTCCTTCCAGGGGTAGCTTGGACTCCCACCAGCTTCTCAGAACTTTCAGGGTGTGCTGGGCTCCTCAGAGCCCAGAGAACACAGCCCCTTGAGCTGCCGGGCTGCATTTGACGGTGTCTCTAGGGTTGCTGGATTAGACAAGCAGCTTCTTCCAGGCTTATCCTGGTGTTGATATTGTAGACGACAGGCAGAGATGTCACAGGATCCAAGAGAGTGGGACCACTGTTCTCATTCCTGTGGCTTGTGCGAGGGACTTCTGTTGTGAGTACCCCAGCCTTTCTGTTCTCCCTTTCTGATATGCTGTTTCCTCTTTTCTTGGGATAGTGTGGAAGTCCCGCCTCCCCGCTTCCCTCCCAGCTCTGAATGTCACAACAGGGCACAGCTGTGGATTCTCTCATGCACTGAGCATCAGGGCTGAGGATGATGTGACTGGAGAGACAGTGCAGGCTGAGCCTGGCCTCCCAGAGAATCCCTCACATACGCTGTTTACTCTCCCTGCATGGGTTGCAGTGAGGAAACGGAACCCTGGCCCAGGGTTGTTGGTCCTCTGTGAGCTGGCTGGACCCTTATAGGTATGCACATTCAACTTAGAGCCCTTCTCTACCTCTTGTGAAGCATTGGTTCTGTCCCCTAGCACCTCCTGGATGTACTTGCCTATTCTAGGATTCACCCTCTGAGAATGCATCTCAGCCAATCACAGGATTGCCCATCATGCCCTGATCTGCTATCTTTCTCTACATTCACACTGCCTGCTGTGCACTAGCCAGCCCTCAGTGACAGAGGTCCAGAAGCTGTTGTCTGCTTGTTATCTTATAAATGTTGCTGTGTGGGTGTGAAAAAGCATCTTTTTTTGAACATTTCTACTCCAAGGCCAGATGGATGATGTTGATCCCTGTCATTTGGAAAGAGATGAGCTCTCACAGGGTGTTGAGGGACGCTGGCTGTGGACATATTATGTTCAAGTAGAGAGGCAAAAGACCAGATACTGGAGAAGGGCAAGTCTGTTGTGGATCTTAGTATGAGGGACAGCCCCCTTTACCAGTCAGGGGAACAGTCTTCGTGTTAGAACCTGTGATCTTGTGACTGAATTCTTCCTTGACTCTTCTTTGTGCTATGACCTAATGGATTGTCCACCCTGTGAAAGCAACCCAACAACAGGGATGTCACTTGTTTCTTGCCCCCTTTGATGCTGGCACTGGGTGCTGCTAATATGTGTTATTTGATGAATGATTTCAATGAGCTGGTCCAGGCAGAGCAGACAGTATTTATGGTGCCCCTCAAGTGAAGGCCATCCTAGAGAACTTGATGTTTTTCTTTCCTGAGTAGTAAAAACTGCTTTGGCCAAAGCCCTAAGGTGGCATGCACCTCAGGGCCTTTCTTTCTCTTTTGGCCATTTCCTCAGTGTCTCCAGCCTGTCCTGTGCCACCCCAGCTCCCTAGATTCTTGGGAATCAGCTACCTCTGATTCTTGGGCTATATTATCACTTCCTACCCATCCTTGCCCTCTCATTTCTCCGTCTCCAGCTGATTTTTGTTTTTGTTTTTGTTTTTCTCAAGGCAGGGTTTCTCTATGTAGTCCTTGGTGTCCTGGAACTTGCCCTGTAAACCAAGCTGGCCTCTAACTCAGAGATTCACCTGCTTCTCTCTGCTTCCTGAGAGCTGAGATCAAAGGTGTGTGCCACCACTGCCTGGATTTCTTTATCTATCTATCTATCTATCTATCTATCTATCTATCTATCTATCTATCTGTCTGTCTGTCTGTCTGTCTGTCTGTCTGTCTGTCTGTCTGTCTATCTATCTATCTATCTATCTATCTATCTATCTATCTATCTATCTATCTATCTATCCCTCCATCCCTCCACCCCCCCACCCCCCCATCCATCCATCTCTTTATCTGTGTAACAGCTTTGGCTGTCCTGGAACTCTCTTTTAGACCAGGCTGGCCTCGAATTTACAGAGATCCACTTGCCTCTGCTTCCTGAATGCTGGGATTAAAGGCGTATGCCACCATTGCCTGGTTCTTTTTCTTTATTGGGCTGACATTTGAATGGAGTTCCCTTGTGCTGAAAAAGATAAATTTTTTCCAGCCTGCTAGGGGCCATGAGGCATCTGCTCCAGGGCACTGTTCCTTGGGCATCTCCCTGCTGCCCTTCCCTGGCTCACCCTGTGATCTACTGCCCTCTGTCTAGTTTGCCCTGCTTCCATCTGAGTGAGAGCTGGGCTGTGTAACAGGCCTGTGACCTGTGGCCTCAGTGATGTACTTCACTTGCTCTCGGTACTCAGGGGAGCCCTTCTGCCTGCTTTGTTCTGGGATCATCACGCTATATGCAGGGTGGACAACAGAGCATAACTAATGGCCCCTCAGTGCATTCTGGTAACCAAGGAGTCCTTTTTAAGTTTTCCTTTTCCACTTGCGGGGGATGGATATAAAGTTTCTGTTCTATTCATGTGAAGCACTCTGAGTGATTTTTTTTTTTTTTTTTTGGCCTGTGGTAACATCATCGTGACTCATTCCTCCTTCCTTCTTTATAGTGATATCATTTGCATACCATACAATTCACCCATTTAAAATGTCCACAACGTAAACAAATGTGTGTGTGTGTGTGTGCGCGCGTGCACACGTGCGTGCATGCACAGGTAGGTATACCACAACACACCTGTGAAGTATAGAGGACAAAGTTTGGGAATCTGATCTCCTTCCACCTTTGGAACCTTTCTACTTGTTGGCTGCTTGTTATGCTGGGCGTTCTTTTCTCCAGCTCTGTATGACCTGCATCCCTGAGAACTCTGCTTTGACCCTTCTGGCTCAGTGAGGCAGTCCCCTAAGAGAGTCTGTCTTGTGTCCCTGGAGCTTTTTTCATTAAAAGACTGGTTAGAGATAGAAAAGAACTCTGCAGGCTGCTACAGTACTTAGAGCATATGAGTGTCTTCTCCAGCCCAAGAAGAAGCATCACATACAGCGGTGGATGCTGAGTTTTCTCCTTGCATCCAGTTCCTTCTGCTTGCTTTTAGATAGCCACTGTTCTGAGCTACGCTTTCATTCTTACGCATGCTGTACTGGCTGGTTTTATGTCACCTTGACACAAGCCAGAGGCATTCTGAAAGAGGGAACCTCAATTGAGAAAATTTCCCCAGCAGATTGACCTGTGGGCAAGCCTGTGGTGCATTTTCTTGAGTGATGATTGATGTGGGAGGCCCAGCTTACTGTGGGCGGTGCCATCCCTGGACTGGAGAGCCTTGGGTGCAATAAGAAAGAAGGCTAAGCAAGTCATGAGGAACAAGTCAGTAAGCAGTGCTCCGCCATGGCCTTTGCATCAGTTCCTGTCTCCAGGTGCCTGCCCTCTTTGAGTTCCTGCCCTCACTGCCCTCAGTGATGGACTGTTACCTGGAAGCAAAAGATGAAATAAACCCTTTCGTCCCCAAGTTACTTTTGGTTATGGTGTTTATCACAACACTAGAAAACAACTAAGACACGTGCGGTAGGAATTTTTGCATTCATGTACACATGGAAAAATGACAGTGTTTTACATGAACACTTACTAGTTACATGTGTTACACATTAAATATACATGGATGTATTATCTCCTTGTGGTTAGTTCCTGCATCTTTCTGTTGTGGCTGGTACCTATTGTGTGTATACACGCACATAACTTTGCCTTCTTTGCATTCATTCCTTAGTTGATAATGAGCATCCAGGAGACAGAGCCTGGAGCCTTCTGCATGCTGGGCAGGTGCTTTATCACTTTGTCACTTACTTAGCATCTTGGTTGTGAGTGTGCTGGGGGTATGTCTCAGCAGTGGAGTGCTGGCACAGCACACAGGGAACCCTAGCTCTCATGCTCAACCCTGCTAAGATTTCTTTGCTTTTTCTCTTTATTTTATTTATTTATTTATTTTTAAAAGATTTATTTATTTATTATGTATACAGAAGAGGGTACCAGATCTCATTGCAGATGGTTGTGAGCCACCATGTGGGTGCTGGGAATTGAACTCGGGACTTCTGGAAGAGCATTCAGTGCTCTTAACCTCTGAGCCATCTCTCCAGCCCCCGCTTTTTCTTTTTAGTATCACAAACTTTGCCTAGCTTCTTTCCTTATGTATTTGCACAGTTTTCTGTGGCTCTGTGTCAGGACATGGCATATCACGTGTCCTTTTCACAAAGAACCCCTAGTGTCCTGGGTTACTGCAGAGTTTTAAAAGATGTATAATTTACTTGAAAGCAGATTTATGGTTTTTTTTTTTTGGGGGGGGGGATGGGGAGTGATCGGGGATCATCCTGCACACATACCTCTGCAGCACACTCCCAGCCATGAATGTTCTTTCCAGAAAGGTTTCCTTATCTGAGGTAAGTATGCATGTCACATGCCACTGCTTTTCAGTAGCTTTGGTGAAGTCTTTCTTTTTTAGCAATGCTAGACCAAATAAATGCAATTTTAATAAGATAAAAACGAGGCTCCTTTAAGTCTGAGCTTGAACTTTGTTAGAACATTTTCTACTCAATAAACACAAGTGGTTTGCCTATGAAGAATTAATGAGTTTCCTGCTCTGCTGGGAGGGAAAGGCCTGAAGTCTTTGATAATGCTGCAGAGACTTTTATGAAAATGACATGCAAATAGTGCCCTGCAGGCCAGACTGCCTACTGTTTTGAATATGAATATATTGGGGAATAAGAAGAAGCGTGTGAATGTTGGAGTCAAGATAGATTGGCAGTAGTGACAGGTGCTCCATGTGGGTCACGTTCTGTGTACACAGTGCTACCACTGTGGCTGTCCTGGCCACAGCGTGTGCTTTGTTTCTGTTTGGATGCCAGGCTTTGCACTGGCAAGCACACCCTGCCACCGATCCACACCGCACCCTGTGCAAATTCTCATTTCAGCTCCCAGGATGGGTAACCAAAGCCCAGAGAGTTGACTTGCTTCAAGCTTTACTAGCCAGTAAGTGTTGGTGCTGGAACTGGAACCTGGGACTTTTTGTCTCTTCGTCCTGAGAACTCTGCACCAGTGTTAGGACACCTCTGTAAGGTTTGGCAAAAGGACACTCCAGGCTGTGCATGATCTCAGGAGCTGTATAGCTTTTCTCTCCTGTGACATACAGCGCACACCTGATTCTCCAGGGTTCTGTAGTCAGACATTCAGGGAGTGCACAGGGCTGTGGGAGCTTGATTCTTGTCCTAGGGTGTTCTAGGAGTTACCAGAGGACTCAAAGGTTGGGGCTGAAATAAGGCTCTTCACTTTTTTGTCTTACTGTAATCAGTGGATGCTACAGACTGCCAGTTGTGATGGGTCAGCTGAGATGGGTATTCATGGGACTTCTTGTGACTAGTTTAGGTCTCTCTGTAGAGTATTGTCTGGGGTTGAAGAGAGAAAATCTAGTCAGGTGGAAGCTGTGGTGTATTAGTCAGGGTTCAGCAAGAAGTATTAATTCTCCCCTTTATATCCCATGTGACTGCACTCACCCCTTTCATATCCTGTGTGACTGTTGTAGACGAATTTATAAGCGTTCGTATTAAATAAAAACATGGAGCCAAATATACGGGTGAAAGCCTTAGAGATCAGGGAAATAGTGAGAGCCACCGGCCACCCTTACCTCACCAGCTCTGCAGCTCCCAAAAGTGAGCTACTTCCTGTCTACCTGCACCCTTATTGCCTTGCTCTTAGTCCAGCTACCTCACTTCCTTGTCACTGCCTGTCTGTACAGACCTCCAGGTCTCTATGGTTGGTACTGGGATTAAAGGCATGTGTCACCACGCTTGACTCTATTCCCTAGTATGGCCTTGAATATACCTTGTCTGCCAAGTGATCGGATTAAGGGCATGTGCTACCACTGCCTGACTTTTTTTTTTTTTTTTTTTTTTTTGTGGTTTTTCGAGACAGGGTTTCTCTGTGTAGCTTTGTGCCTTTCCTGGAGCTCACTTGGTAGCCCAGGCTGGCCTTGAACTCACAGAGATCCGCCTGCCTCTGCCTCCCGAGTGCTGGGATTAAAGGTGTGCGCCACCAACGCCTGGCCTGACTTTTGTTTTAATGGCTTGCTATTTCCTCTGATCTGCAGGCAAACTTTATTTATTAACATACAAAAAAAAATCACCACATTTCAGCACAAATAAAATATATTTTACTATATTAAAGTTAAAACCTCCCTTTTTAATTAAACAGAAAAGGGGAAATGCTGTGGGATAATGCCCTCGTACACTGGTTTAATAAACCGCTGATTGGCCAGTAGCCAGGCAGGAAGTATAGGCGGAACGAGCAGACAAGGAGAATTCTAGAAAGAGGAAGTCTGAGTCAGGAGACACCAGCTCACAGTCCAGGGAGCAGCATGTAATGGCACACAGGTAAAGCCACAGAAAACGTGGCAACATATAGATTAACAGAAATGGGCTGAGTTTAAGTGTAAGAGCTAATCAATATTAAGCCTGAACTAATGGCCAAGCAGTTATAATTAATATAAGCCTCTGTGTGCTTACTTGGGGGACTGGAGTGGGAGAGATTTGTCCTGACTGCTGGCCAGCCAGGACACAGGAAAACTTCTGGCTACAGACTGCACTCACCCATTTCATATCCCATGTGACTGCACTCACCCTGTCATATCCCGTGTGACTGCACTTACCCTGTCATATCCCGTGTGACTGCATTCACCCATTTCAAATCCGTGTAACTGTATTTACCCACTTAAAGTGCAAGTCTTCCTCCATTGTTCTCCACTTTCCATTGAGGCAAGGTCTGTCAGTCCACCATAACTGGATGGTGTGGTACCGCTGGTCCTGATAGCCGGTTTCCTCCAGGTCCCCTCTGTTTCTACCTCCTGAGGTTGGAGTTGCCGGTTAGCTGCCATGCCGACTTACCCCTCTGCTATTACATGGGTCCTGGGCTCCAAGCTCCTGTCCTTTTGCTTGCTTGCATGGCAGCTGCTTTAACCACGGAGCCGTCTCCTCAGCTCCATCTGTCAGGAATTTTCTGCCTGCCCCTCTTTCATGTGTGACCTTTGCAAGGGAAAACCATGCTGTGTTCCCATAGGAATGATCGCAGGGTGTTGTAACACCAGGCTGCTGCTCGCTTTGATTGGCACACTGTGAGGACTTTAACACTTTGGGCTGGATGATATTGTACCTATTTTTGCTTCCCTTCTGTCTGATCATATAGGTGCTGTCCAGAAAGTGTTTGTTAAATTCCATTACAATTTTTAGGTTACAAAAGCAAACACTAGCTATAATTAAGATATTGTGCTATAAACATACAAATAAGCTGAAAACAGAACACTGCCATATTTTAGCTTGTCTTAAAGGTGTCCTTAAGCCAGTGAGGAGAGATTATGCAAACAGTGGTGTTGGGCCAATTGTCCCCTTCTCCTCTCGAGACAGGGTTTTGGAGCCTGTCCTGGAACTAACTCTGTAGACCAGGCTGGGCTCGAACTAACAGAGACTCACCTGCCTCTGCCTCTGCTGGGATTAAAGGTGTGTGCCACCACTGCCCGGCAGCCAGTTGCCTTTTTAAAAGTTCCCTGCCAACTGTGTAATGACAAAGTGACAGCTGTACTGGAAGGGGAAATGCACTCGAAGGTCCTGTACATGGACATCTTCGGTAGACTGCTATTTCACTGGCCATATTGCATGAATAACAGAGAAGGAATTCTCACTTTGCAAATCAGTAAGAGGGGAACTCTTGTTAGCAGATGGACACAGGATATGAATAGTTTACAAAAAGAAGAGGTACAGTGAACAACATCTGAGGCATGGAGCCAGCATGGAGATCGCTTTCCTTCTGTCCAGTTAGTGGGGTCTAGCCATCTGCCAGGCCTTGCTGGGGAAAGGGAACTACTTGACTGTCCTTTGGCAGTGTGGCCAAACCTCTTTAAGTGCGTGCCTTATGCCCAGGGCATTCGTACTGCTGAATTTGTCCTCAGGAGGTTATCAAGTGGTGTGTAGGCATTCCTCTCCAGAGGTGTTATTGCTGTCCTTGTAACCACAAACAATTTTAAATCAGCTCTGTGTTTCCCAGTCAACCTTGGGTAAACTCATTATGTTGTAGCCAGATGGCAGCGCAGTGTGAAATTAGAAGTGGTACTGTCCAGGGAGGTGGTACAGGCCAGAGATGAGGGAGCCGGCACTCATTCTATTCCTGTGGTGGTTAAAACGTTTAATGTTGAAATAATTAAGATTTACAGGAAGTTGCAGAGGCATGTGTAGGGAGGTCCGAACACTCTCAACCTCCTAGTAGGCTTTTACATTTACATATGCTTCTAGTCTCTTTGCACATCGAGTCACACATCTGAAGGTAAATACATGATTTAAGTAAACTGAAGAAGAGGGAGGTAATAGTATGGGGAACTACTTCACAGCCCATTTCAGAGTCAGGAAGGTAGGATTTAATTTTGTTTTTTGGTTTTTTTTTTTTTTTTTTTTAAAGACCAAGTTTCTCTGTTTAGTTCTTTGCTGTCCTGGAACTCACTTTGTAGACCAGGCTGGCCTCGAAATCAGAGATCCCCTTGCCTTTGCCTCCCGAGTGCTGGGATTAAAGGTGTGTGCCACCACTACCCGGCCAGGATTTACTTTTTTAAAAAGATTTATTTTTATTATTATTTTCAATAATCTTATTACATTTTATTTTTATTATTTTCAATAATCTTATTACATTTTATTTTTTATGTGTGTGTATGTGCCACAGCATTCAGGTAGAAGTCAGAGGACAACTTGTAGGAATTTTCCTTCCACTATGTGGGTCCTGGGGATTGAACTCACTTTGTCATGATTAGGGGCAAACAGTTTATCCACTGAGATGTTTTAGTGATCCTAATTGGTTTTTGTTTTTGTTTTTTTACTTTTAATTATGTTCATGTGTGTGACTGTGTAGGGATGTGTGCAGATTAAACAATGTTTTATAAGCTTTTTCTTGTAGTAGATGGGAATCAGCACAGAGATGAAAATCAGCACTGGATGATGTACAGAGAGTGAGAGACTTGGAGCACTCAGCCCTGAATGGGATGGCTTTACCAAACCCCTCCCCTCAAAGCTCGGGATCTGTGCAGAAGAGGAGGCAGAAGGATGATAAGAGCTAGATGTGGTGGATGCCTCCAAGGGAGCAGCATGGACCAATACACATGAACTCACAGACACTGAAAGCAGGCCCAAGACTTGCACACTTCAAACCGACAAAATTCTAGCACTGAGATAGGCAGTGGACTTCGCCAAGAAACTATTTGCAACTGGTATCTGCCAGGAAAGGGACAGCCTGTTTTCTCCGATGGAGGCTGACTGGGCACGTCAACCACACGCAGGGCAGGACCCATGCGCAGGAGCAGTTGACCAACACAAAACGAACTCCATGGTTTTGTGCACTTTTTGTTTTGGTTTAGTATTTTTGTCTTATTGTTTTGTTGTTGTTGTTTTGACTTTTCTTTTCTTTTGTGAGGGTGGTGGGAAAGAACTGGGGGAGGGGAAGAATATGATCAAAGTATATTGTATGAAAAAAATTAAAAAATAAAAACATCTTTTAACTTAAAAAATACTATATTTGTGTGTGTGTGTGTGTGTGTGTGTGTGTGTGCGCGTGCGTGCGCGCGCGCCTGTATATGCATGTGTTACAGTGCTAGGATGGAGATCAGAGAACAACTCTGGGAATCAGTTCTCTCCTTTCACCATGTGCATGATTGAACTCAGGGACTGAACCTAGGTTGTCAGGCTTGGCAGAAGCCCCTTACCAGCTGAGCCATCCGTGGTCCCAGGAGTTCATTAAAACACAAAACAAAACACGCATGTGTTTACCCAGATTGGTCTTCATGTTTCTCTGTGCACACTTCTTTCTCCATCAGGGTCTTGTGTCAAAACCTCAGAGTGTCATGTCTGCCTTGGGACTGTACCAGTCAGGATATCTGATGGCAGTGGTTCTGTTGAATAGGGATTTGTTTGTTTCCTGTACCTGAAGTGAAAGGACATGGTTAGCTTAGACCCCTAGCTCGGGGCAGCCATCACAGACCCACTCTTCATCTCCTGCTGTACCAGTCTTCAGAGGTGGCTTCATTCTCGTGACTTCTCATGCTGAGAAGTGACAGAGATGTCCAGGCCTCACCTCACCTCTGTTCTGGGACATGCCTGAATGGGAGAAGCTGAGGTGCTTTCTGAGCCTGTCTGGTTTTGTTGGAAAAGTTACAGCCTTCATTTCTTTCTAAATTGATTAAATCTTTTTAAAATTTTTGTTTATATTTGGGTAATCAGACAGAGCAGCACCTGGGGGAAATTCCCAGTGAAGTTACCTTGTGAGGTCAAGTTGTGCTTATAAGACACATTTGTGAGCAGTGGCTTATGGACTCTACTGTTCCCAGTGGTCTGAGAGGGCTCCCGAGGCTTCCCTGAAGGGAGGTTCCTGGAGAGCCATGCTTCCTGCTCTCAGAAAGGGCCTGAATGTCCAGCCTGTTTGTGGGGGTGTGGGACTATGTGGCGCCATTCATCACTGGGCTGGCCCTTAGCCCTGGGTGGCTAGACTTTTAGCTGCTGATAGAATGTGGCTTCTCCTGGGCATGTGGCCTAGGGGCTGGCGCCTTTCTTGATTCAGTGTGGGGCTCTCAGTGGAACTGGGGGGGAAAAAAAAAGAGCTAATTTTTTTTCTTTCCTTGTTTTCTTAGCATCCAGCATGTGTATGGAGCCCAGCACCCACCTTTTGATCCGCTGTTACACGGCACGTAAGTGGCAGTCAGTGTCCCGCTTCTGCCGGCTCATTGAGTTTCTGAGGGAGGGAAAATGTTCTCTCAGTCAGCAGATGGCTCAGTCACTTGCTTTGTGCGACATTGCTGTCTGTGCATAGTTTACGCTGTAGCCGGGCAATGGGATACAGGGACTTCGGGTCATAGTATCTTGCAGAGGGCAGAGAGCTGGCACTTTTGGATTGAGGGCAGTGTGGCTCCCGACTGCCCTTACAGCTTGTGTGAAGCGGTCCTCTGTGCTGCAGTCTCTCTGTCCTGGTCTTGGCTCCTCCCACCGTTGGGCTTAGGGCAGTGCTGGTGTGGCCTGCAGGGCTGCACCTGTCTATCAAACTTCCTCACTCATGCTGGGGCTGATGGTCTGCATGGTGATGCTTGGAGGGACGCCCTGTAAACCATCTCTGTGTGTGTATACAGAGGCCCTGTTCTCTGCAGGGTCCTCTTGCCCTGGACCTCTCTGCTGCTGCTCCTGAGCTTGCTGAGATGGAGGGAGTATGAGAATGTGCTCTCTAGCCTTGGCACCATTGCTCTGTAGTTCTGTACTGCTTAGTGGCTCTCTCCTGAAATGCCCCCTCCCCATCATGCAGCCTGCTCAGTGCTGAGTCCTATTTTGATGCCTGCACATTGTGCTTTTCTTGGCACCCTCATCTAGATGAAATGTCCTCTCACTGGGGATTCTCTTTTGGCTGAGTGTGCACAGTAAAGATGCCTTTGCTTTGTAGCTTGCTCAAGTCCACACCCAAGGTGCCCACCACCCCCGTGAAGGCCAAGAGGGTCAGCACCTTCCAGGAGTTTGAGAGTAATACCAGTGACGCTTGGGATGCGGGCGAAGATGATGATGAACTCCTGGCCATGGCGACAGAGAGCCTGAACTCTGAGGTGGTCATGGAGACAGCTCACCGTGTCCTGCGCAACCACAGCCAGAGGCAGAGCCAGCCGTCACAGAAGGAGATGCCAGAGCCAGAGCCTCAGCCCGTAGCAGAGCCTCCTGTAGCTCCAAGTGGTGACCTCCGCCTGGTGAAGTCTGTCAGTGAGAGCCACACTCCTTGTCCTTCAGGTAGAGATGAAGGGACAGTAGAGCCAAGGAAGGACTGGACTGGAATAAGGAAGGCTGTGTGTCTGTTTGCAGCAGGACTCTGGGCCATGAGAGCCTGTAGGGTCATCTTTCATGTGACTGTGGCACTCCCAGGCCCAGCAAACAGCCTCATTGCCCATGCGGTCTGGATGTGCTTTTCTTTGTCTGTGGAGCCGAGGGCGTCTTTCCTAGATGGAATGTTAAGGCTTGTGGCTTGTGTACGGGCCCAAGAGAGGGCCACGGGGGAGCACAGGAGATGGGACATCCTGGGCTCCTTCAGAAAGGAGCCAGGAGCGCCCAAGCATGCCTCTCCTGGGTAAGAGCGCTTTCCTCTCATTTACAGAGGAGAGAGCAGATCCACAGTAGCCTAAGGCCCCCTGCTAGGTTCAGAAAGGGGCTTTGTACCTAGCCTGGTTTTTAGAACTGCCTTCTGGGAGTTGATGTGCTAAAATGTTAGTTTCTTCAGGTGAGAAGCTGCCTTTATTTCATTTGTAATGAATTTAGAATGACTGGGTTTACCCAGGAACTGCAGTGGCTTTTCAGTTCTCTGAGAGTTCTGCTGGGGATTGCTCCCTCCCACCTCCTGTCTGCTCAGTCTGGGCAGGGTGCCCTCTAGTGGTGGCCTCTGAGGGTTGGCAGGGACCCTGGATTCTTTTGCTCACTGCTGTGCTTGGGAGCCACAACTTCCTGGCTAGAACATCTAGGGCCCTGCTGTTGCTCGTGATGGCCCTCAGCACATCAGATGTAGGAGCTGAGAGTGGGCAGGACTACATGGTGTCTGGCTGGAGGTCCTGGCCAGAAGCAAACTCAGAGCAGGTAGATATTATGGAGCTGTTGTGGCAGCCTCTCCGGCAAAAGTAAAGTGACTAGTTCTCAGAAAGCCATGTTACTGGAGAAGTGGCTCTGATCTCATTGCTGTGTCCTCCACAAATCTTGGCTTGAGCATCCTGTGTTTGCTTTCTAGGAGAGATTTTTTTGAGCACTTAATAATAATAGCATGTTGTGAGTGTTCACTGTGTGGCTAGTACCATAGCCAGCCCCTTTATGATAAATTCTTTAAACTCCTCAGGCTTCTAGGAGGGAGTTGTGTTGTTCTTCTTCCACAGCCGAGGCACCAAGAAGGCCCTGAGCTGCTTATGAGGTGGGCCTGGGGGATTAAACCCAGGATCTGTGACTCCAGAGTCCCTGCTGTTAGTGCTGGCTACAGCAGAGACCAGGGATTCTCATCCAGAGAGTCTGTTGCCAGGGAACACGTGGTGGTATCTTGGACAGTGTGTTAGAGCTGGAGCAGGGTGTGTCATTGAACCTGGTAGTTATGGTAGGGATGCAGCTCAAATTTCTGCAGTGCCCTGGTAGAGACTGAACATCCCCCACACTCCCATTGGTGAGGCTGGGGAATCCTGGGCTGGAGTTGGTTACATTGGTTCTTGGAGCTGTAGGGATGTGTAGAGAAGATGTGATCCTCTTTCTCTGCCCAGGGCTTAGCCCCTGTTACCTGTGGGCTGTTGATATTTCCTCATAGGAGGAAGGAATGTGAAGGCCACTGGATCCTCACCCCAGATTCTAGCCACTTCCTCCTATTCCTCCCAGATAGCTGTGGGTGATTCTGCCTCCATGACACGTTTTCTTATGGCCTCTGCCTTAGACAATGTTCTTTTGCTATGAAGAGATGCCATGACCACAGCAACTTTTTTTCTTTTGGTTTTTCGAGACAGGGTTTCTATGTGTAGTTTTGGTGCCTGTCCTGGATCTCACTCTTTAGACGAGATTAGCCTCACGAACTCACAGAGATCCACCTAGCTCTGCCTCCTGAGAGCTGGGATTAAAGGCGTGTGCCGCCAACACCTGGCTCTACAGCAACTCTTATAAAAGAAAGCATTTAACTGGGGCCTGCCTATATTCATGGAGGGAAGCATGGCGGCATGCAGGCAGACATGGTGCTGGAGAAGTAGCTGAGAGATCTACATCTGGATCCATAGGCAGCAGGAAGAGACACTGGGCCTGCCTTGAGCATTTGAGACCCCAAAGTCCACCCCCAGAGACACGTCTTACAATAAGGCCACAGCTACTCCAAAAAGGCCATACCTGTCAAGTAGCTCCACTCCCTAAGTGTTTTCAAATATATGAGCCTAGAGGGGCCATTCCTATTTAAACCACCACAGTCTTGGATGCTAGAATATATAGATAATGGAGGATTCCTGGGGCTTGTTGGCCAGTCAGCCTAGCTAAATCAGTGAGCTTCATGCCCAGTGAAAGACCCTGCCTCCAAAAATGAGGTAGAGGGCTTGAACTCAGCTTCTACATGCACGTATACATACGTGCATCACACACATGTACACAGACTCTCCCCATGCCAGTCTGTTCTTGGAACTCCAGTGCCTGCTCTTGCTGATGGGTAGGGTTTATTCCTGATGCTGCCTGCAGGTAAGGGTGGGAGCAGAGGTCCTCAGGCTAACATTGGGCCAGATTCTGCCCAGGAGCTTCAGGTCTTGTTCCTGGGCTGCCTGTATGGCCTCTGTTCCTGACTAGGGAGTGGAGCAGCATGGATGCAGGCAGAAGTGGGATTCTTGCCCCTGCCTAAGGTAGACAGCAGCATGTTGAATTTACATCTCTCCTGTGGCTCAGTTTTGACTGTACACTGGTTTGTGCCTTCTGAAAGTTGAGGCTGCTGGGTGGGAGCTAGAGCTAGCCATCAGAGGAGTGGTCTGGGCTTTCCTGGCTGTCATATGTGATCAGATGCAGTCATATCTGTTTTCCTGTGAACAGTATTCTGTCAGTGAGGTAGTGTTTAGTGCTGGATGACAGGAGAGGGAAGCTGTGACCTGATGGTGTTCACAAAGGGCCAGTGAGTGGTATGATGAGTACTAACCTTACCCTCTGTTCTTCTACCCTTTCTAGAAAGCACCAGCGATTCGGTCCCTCTGCAACGGTCCCAGTCTCTCCCCCACTCGGCGACTGTTTCACTGAGTGGGACATCTGACCCACATGCCCTTGGTAGCTCAGCCCTGAGTAAGAGAGAGGCCTCTCGGCTGGACAAGTTCAAACAGCTGCTTGCCGGCCCCAACACAGACCTCGGTGAGTTCCTGAGGGTGTCTTGTCTGTTTCTTACAAGACCAAAGGTGTCATTACAGGTTGCACACGCTCTGTGTTGTGTTTTCATGATATTGAGTCCCGAAGATGCTGGTAGTTGGGGTGCTTACTTCCTTTAGACATGTTTGCTAACATAGTCCCAATACCGTTTCCTGCTATGTACTTCCAGCAGCTTTCTTTCTTTCTTTCTTTTTTTTTTTTTTTTTTGAGACAGGGTTTCTCTGTGTAGCCCTGGTTGCTCTGGAACTAGCTCTGTAGACCAGGCTGGCCTCTGCCTCTTGAGTGCTGGGACTAAAGGTGAGGGCCATCACCACCTGGCCATCCTGTTTTCTTAATGCTGCAGAATACTTTTCCTACTGTGGTCCTCAGGGGGATCCTCTAGAGGCCGGGCAGGTAGCTATCTCTGTCCTTCATAGGCTGTGGGTTGTCTGACCTCTGGGGAGTGAGGTAGGGTGACTACCATCCTGAACTACTGACTCCATACTTTGCAGACCTGGGGCATGAGTGTGACAGGTAAGGCCCAGGTGGGCCCTGCAGAGAGAGGATGATCATCATGGTGAATCCTTGTGATTTCCTGGGTCCCCTGCAATACCTGTGTGGACACTGGCTAGGCTTCCAGGACACTTGTGGTGGAACTGCCATCTGATTATTTGTCCTTTCATTTTCACAGCCTGTATTTGCTGAATGAACTCAATGATAGGTGTTTACTAGGTCCTTGAATTTTCTGAGGGCTGGGAGGTGGCCTTGGCCATGAGATCACCCAGCAGAGAAAAAAAAAATTGAACAGGTATGTGTCAGAGCAGCACTTTAAGGGCTGAGAGCAGGGAGGTGCAATGCCCATCTTGGCCAGGAGGTGGCGATTGGGGCCTGTGGATGGGCGGCAGGGAACTGACCCATGTGTTTGGGAAACTGTAGGGAGGATGTCCTGGCTGGAGCAGGGCAGTCTTAGATCTTGAAGTCCACACAGTGGATTTTTTTCTTCGTAGATTAATAACTTTTTTGTTTTGTTTTTGAGATAGGGTCTCTCTACATAGCTGTGACTGTCCCAGAACTGATACTGTAGATTAGGCTGACAGTGAACTTGCACAGATTATGTCTGCCTCTGCCTCCTGAGTGTTGGGATTAAAGGTGTGTGCCATCACACCTGTTTTTTAACTATGTTGAGGGAAAAAAAGTAGCACACGCATATCTTACAATATTACAAAGCACAAGAGGATGGAGAGTGAAAATGCCTTCCCCTGTTCAGGAGCCCCCTGTCAGAGGTGGCCTATGGACATTGCTTCAAACATTTTTATGTAATTGTATACTTAGGGAGCATCTCAAGGATAGTACAAACAGTTTCTGTACACGTCACCGAGTTTCACCCGTTGTTTGCCTTTTGCCCATTCACTATTCCCTGTGCTGTGTGTGTGTTTGCAGAACCAAATGAGAGTTAGTTGGAGACATCCTTCCCCAGGGCTTTGCAGTATACTTCCTAAGAGCACAGGTAGTCAGTTTATTCAGTGTAAGGAAGTGTAGCCCTGACACAGTGCTGTGTTCCTTGTGAAGATGCACTCTGCGTGTTCACATTTCCCAGGTGTACCCAAGACTGTTCCTTACCTCTCCTGCTTCCTGTTCACAGTCCAGAGCTTGATGGCACCCTCCCCACAGTCCTCCCTGCTCTAAAGTCTCTATGAGTCTGGAATGCTAGTTCTCCTCCTTTGTGTGCTTTGACTCTGACACATTCAAGGTGTGCAGGCAGTTATTTATCAGATGTCCCTGTTTCTGTGAGTCTGAGTCTTCCTTGTGATTAGGTCCAGGTGAATGATGCTCTCAGCAGGAGCATCACATTGGGATGTGTGTTTTTCTCACCCTTTCCTCTTGTCTGAGAACCTAGGCAGCAGTCTGTAGGGGGTGCCTTGGAGTCTGTGCATTTATGCAGGACTTCTGCATCCACCCAGACAGACATGCTGGTCCACACCTCACCTTTTAAATTTGTATGTATTTACAGAGTAGCACATGGAGAGCCAAATGCCACTCTTTGGGTGCCCCATAGTTTATTTATTTCACAAGCCCTCTACTGATGGGCATGGAGGCTACCACTGCTTTTCTGTTATTACAGCCCAGGACCTTGTACAGATGAGGCAAGAGCTCTTGAAGGCACCTGCTAATTTGATGATGGTTTCCATAGAGCAGTTCTCACCTGGGGTGGGGAGGAGTCTACAGACAGGGTGGCTCTTTAGGTTTGTCATAGAGCTAGGTGGGTGGAAGTTCCTGTCACCAAAATAGGAAATCAGGGTCGCTCATATGAAAGGAGCAAAATCTCCTAGTTGAAGCTGGAATCATATTTCTACCTTTTTAGCACACCATGCACCCATGCTTTTCTGAACAGGGGCTGTTAGTTAGCTGCTCAGGTTCTGAGATGGAGCCTGATGAATGTGCAGGAGGAGACAGATCCCACTGCCTGTGAGAGGAGGCTCTGGAGTTGGCTGTCTGGGTGGAGACCTTGAACAGCCCTGGTGACTCATGATCCTGGTTCTTAGTGTCCTTGCTCATCTGCAAGATGTGCCTGGAGCTAGACTGAGATGTTGCATGGACCACTAGAGTGCTAACTGTAGCTAATGCCCATGGGCTGCCTTTATTGCTCTTCTCTAGGCTTTCTATAATACTGATTATCACAGTATGGCCACTCGCTGATCCATGATGCATCAGAGTTGCTTCCAGACATTTTCCTGGTGATGTCCACCAGTTTACAGCCATAGACAAGTGGCCAGGAGATAGCTGATGAAAACGGGTGTACCTGATGGTGGTCCTGATCTGGTTCATCTATGGGCATCTAGAATCTTCTTGTGGGTCTTGTCACTAGGGCAGCATTAGAAGTCAAATTGTCCCAGCACTCGGGAGGCAGAGCCAGGCGGATCACTGTGAGTTTGAGGCCAGCCTGGTCTACAGAGCGAGATCCAGGACAGGTACCAAAGCTGCACAGAAAAAACCAAAAAGTCAAATTGTACTTGCCTTAAAGCTTGAGGGTCAGTGTGGGCATGTGTAGGTGAAAGGTTAGGTGTAAAAATTAGGCTCTTTGTCAGGTTGGTGTGATTATGGTTTTCTTATTCTTTTTTCTTTAAGAATTCTGTTTGAATATTTGAAGCCAAAAAGTTAAAGCCATTTACTTTCAAAGATAAACAATTACTGGATTTGTATTTAGTGGCAAGAGAAACATAGCCAGTAAATTGCCTGTTTTCCTAAGGCCTTTAAGGTAGCTCTGAGGACAGTGGAATGCATTATCCTCCCATTACATAGAAACCAAAGTGGTAAATATTTGCCAGAGTTGTAGAAGCAGATCGCTGATGTGCAAAGGACCAGCAGAAATGGCTGTACCTGCTGAAGATCTGGGCCAGCGTCCGCTGCTCTTTGTTTAGCTTATGCTCTGTTATGAGCCCAGGGATGAAAGTAGCAAATAGAACTTAACAGCTCACTCCCCTCTTAGCATCAACTCAATATTTACTCACACAAAGACTGCCTGCTTTGAAGCCTGAGAAAATGACACTTGGAGGCATTCATGTTCATCGCGTGCGCCTGCTGATCAGGAGTACCATTCGGAATATGCAAAATGTGCCATTTCCTGTGGGCTGCTGAGTGACTGCCACACAGTAGTGGGGCCTGTGTGAGCAGGCTCTGTGCAGAGCTCAGCGAGGGACACTAGAGAGCCGTCAGCCAGCAGAACAGAAGGCGTCCCCTTTTCTCTGAGGAGTGAGCCAGGCACATAGCCATGGTCCCTGGTACCCAGGTATATCCACTCTGGGTTTGAAGATGGAGGATGTGTCTGGATAGAGGGAAGGAAGGCATAAATAGTATGGGGTCATGTTCCCTGGAAGCATGGCCATGAGCAGATGCCCCTGAGTACCATTGACTTGAGGGCCACATTGCAGGGCCTGTGGTGATAAGAGTCTACCCCCAGCATGGGTACTGGGTGTGCCCTTACTCTCTGTGTGACTGGCTCTCTAAGTGTCTCACCTCAGGGTGGAAAGCGAAATCCAGCCTACCTCACAGAGTTCCTGTGAAGGCAGGAGGTAATTTATGTTTCAGTCATAGGGGAGAAATAGGGATCCAGACCAACATAAGCCCTGCCCTCGAAGATCTGGCATTAGTCTGGGGAAGACAGACAGACACGTACCTCCATTGAACACCCCAGGGATGGTCAGTCAGCAGGTGGTAAGCACACCTTGGGATGAGGCAGTGCTGAGGGATGATGAAGATGCTGCTGGCCAGTGAGTAGTCCTCAAAGACCCTTTGAAATGAGCGTGTTTCTGCTGAGCCCTGTGGAGAGAGACTGAGCATTGAGGAAGGCATTCCAGGGAGAGGAGCCAGGGTGTAAAGGTCCTGTGGTGGGAGAGCTTCAACCATTTGAGGAATGGAAAGAAGGTGCTGAGGCTGAGGGAGGTGGAGGCAGAGAAGCATGTAGAGCAGAGAGGCACTTGGACTCCAGGGCTCCGAGGGCCGGGAGCAGGCACTCAGCTTTTGCTTGAGCACCCTCTGGAGTCAAGCTTGGAAGGAAGCACCCTGAGGGCTTCCAGGGTGGGGTGGCTAGTGGCCTTGGACTAGGTGTGTTTCTCAGGCAATTGGAGGGGAAGGAGAGGGAAGACGGTGACTGGAGGAAGGGAGCCAGGGTTTGGGATTGGACCTGGTGGGGTGATGGGTTTCAAGTGCTATCTGGTGAGTCCCATGGATGGTGCCTGATTGGCTGTACAGTGTGGACTGGGAGGAGCATCATAGCTTGGATCCGAGAGACAGCAAGAATGTGAGAACCAATGGTGGCCCAGACAACACACTTTTCTAGATGGGCCATTTCATCAGAGGGAGCAAACCCTGGTCCTTTGATGCCGCTGGGAAACTGCAAACCAGTGTATGGCACCTCAGGATTCACAGGTCTCTGTTCAACTCCACAGCACCCCCTGCCTACCCCTTGTCACGGGCTTACTGCTCAGGTGGCTGCATCCGAGGCAACCCTTCAGTGAGTGGAGCAGGGCAGGATAAGGCTAGTTGGTTTTGGGCTCTGTTCCCAGCTTCCGGGTCTCTCTTGTTTTTGGTTAATGTCAACAGCAACATTCTTTGGAGGCCAGAAGAAGTCGTTTCCTCTCCTGTGGGTCTCGTTGGAGTAGTTGGCATCTGGTCTAGAACAGGTTTGCCATGGGCATCCTGGGATGGCTTGGAAGAGCTATTCTCACAACACAGTCCGCTGGCCAGCCAGTGTCCAGTGTTCCCCTCTAGAAGCCAGAGCCACATAATAGCAAGATGCCCCTAGTTGGGTTGTTAGACTGTTGAGCGTTAGAGAAGTATGTGCGTGCATGCGTGTGTGTGTGTGTGTGTGTGTGTGTGTGTGTGTGTGT
>CABHPP010102584.1:0-25965 GCA_902168425.1 Peromyscus attwateri
GAAGGCAGCTGAGGTAGAGCACTTCTGAACTCTGCCCCTTGCAAATGCTTCCCAGATGTGTGAACCCCTGCCTCCCGATCCCCTCTGACTGTAGCCCTGCCAACATACATCTGCAGATTCTGAGCACACAGGAACTTGAAAGAGGATCTTTGACAACATCTGCTGCCTTTCCCCAGCTCTGTCTCTCGGCTTTCTCAGATGTTGCCTTGTATTTCATCTCCTCCCCTTAACAAACCCATTAAAGATTGGCTGTATGGCACTTCTTTGTTCACAGAAGCTGTCTCACCCTGGAGCCCATCCTTGGTCCTTGGGACAGTTGACTGGAAACATCACCAGAAACGTTAAGGAAAATTCTGGACTTGCCAGAAGAGGAAGAGCTGAGCTTCCTCTGCTGCGTTGGTGGCGGTCCTCAAACTGTGAAAGGAGACTTGGCCATGAGGAGGCCAGCACAGAGTCCGAAAGAAAAAGACCCCGAGTCTTCATGAAGAGTTGGCCTGCTATGACCCCTTGAGAGGAGGCGGGGCTACTGGTGAAGAGATGGGAGAGGCACCCCTTCTCCACAGATAAGTTTGGCTTCTAGAAAACTGGAAGTACTGTGTGCAGAATGAGTTCTTTGCTTCCCTCAACCCCATGGCATGACAGCCATTGAACTGAGAGGCCAGAAGAGGACCTTTCCAGAATCTAATTCCGAAGGGGGAGAAAATAGCCAGGGACCCTTTCTGTAGAATAACAGATGTTTCCTGGTGCCTCTACTCTCCCTAGGGAGTCATGTGATTGCTGGGTAAAAAGTAGATGCTTGACCTTAATTTTGCCTCTGATCTTTGAATTTTTTAAATTATCTTTATTCTTCTCTCATATATTACATCTGGACTGCAGTTTTCCCTCCCTCTCCTCACCCTAGTCTCTCCCCTGACACCTTCCTTCTCCCCCAGATCCACTCTCCTCCACTTCCCCTCAGAGAAGAGAGGGGCCTCTCAGGGGACATCAACCTCACACAGCATAACATGCTACAATAAGACCAGACAAAAGGCTGAATGAGGCAGCCCAGCAGGAGGAAAAGGGTTCCACAGGCAGGCAAAAGACACCCCCACTCCCACTGTTAGGAGTCCCACAAGAACATCAAGCTTCTCAGCCATAGCATATACGCAGAGGATCTGGGTCAGACCCCTCCAGGCTTCCTGATGTCTGCAAGCCCCCATGAGTCCCAGTCAACTGATTCTGTGGGCCGTGTTCTCTTGGTGTCCCTGACCCCTCCTTGAGCTCCATCTAATGTTTACTGCGGGACTCTGCATCGGCTCCCATCAGTTGCTGCATGAAGTCTCTCTGGTCTCTCTGATGAGGACTCTGCTAGGCTCCAGTCCCAGAACACTCTGCAGGCAGGACAAACTGTAGCTTGAGGGTTTTGTGGCTGGGTTGGTGTCCCGATCCCTCCACCTGAGGCCTTGCCTGGTCACAGGAGCCTGACCTTTGATCTTTCCAGACCTACGCTGTCCTGCTCCATTGGAGGCAGGCATGAACGCCAAGAGAAGAGAAGTTGATAAAGTGTGAAAAGGGACAGAGAGAAGATGGGCCCTCAGGCTTAGTGTTTGAGAGGGAAATACTTATAAAGGAGACGTTTCCACCTATCTGGGACCTATATCTCAGCCAGAGAGGCCTACCTGAGTCTATAAAGCTAGCTGCCTTAAAGATGCCATTATCCTAACAATAGGGTCAGTGTGGCCTGACAGGTGACCTTTTGCTTCACCCTCTGATCTGCAGGGTACTTTAAATGGGTAACAGTTAGACTCTGCCTTAGTGGTCTTGGGCACCTTGTTCCCCAGGGTACTGCTTCAGAAATCGATTGTTTAAAACAAAGAAAGAAAGAAACAAGCTACAAACAAAACCAAAAAGCAAAAACAACATCAGCTTCATCCTTCTAGCTTTGGAAATACAAGGGGATGGGCTGAGGCTAGGTTTGGAGTTTTCCTCTTCTTCCGCTCCTTCCCTGGGAGCTAACCCATGGCCTAGGGGGCAGTCTTGCCATCATGCCAGCAACATTCTAGAGAAGGGAAGAATCTACTCCTCTGTGGAAGGAAGGATGGGCCCAGGGTAAGACAATCTTTACTGCTGCGGGATGATTTAAGCACTGCTTGCCTTGCAAGCTCAGTTATCCTCAAGCATGTAGAATCCAAACTGATTTCCAAGTGGCATGGGTGATGATTAAAAATAATCCTGGGCTGGTGAGTTGTTTCTGGACTGGGAGGAAATACAAGTGAACCACAAGGGGCTGGAGATGTGGCTTAGCGGTTAAAACCCCTTGCTGCTCTTGCCGAGGACGTGGGTTCAATTCCCAGCACCTGCATGGTGGGCTGATGCCATCTTTAACTGTAGTTTCAGGTGATCGTAGGCTCTCTTCTGGTCTCCTTGAATACCAGACACAAACATGGTGAATAAACATAGATGTAGGAGAGAATGCCCCCATCCAAGTGAACCATGCATTTCTCTTGAAGATGTCATGCCTTAAACGTCTCTGAGTGTGGTCATTTTAGGAGGGTGTCCCTGGCTATGTTTAGAGAGTTGTCCCAAGAAGTATTGTTTCCCTTGAGCAGGTTAGCCTTTGTTCTGGAGCTTTTTCTGGGGAGAAGCTGGTGGTAGATGGCTGTGGGTTGAGAGGATGTGAATTGCAGGACAAAGTTGTATCAGAGTCTGAGCTTATTCTAGATGTTTCAGATTTGATCTCTAGGCCCTAGTATTGTATATTACCAGTACTTTGTTCCTTGTCTGGCAGTTAGTCTTCTTGCAGTGAGAGTGAGTTCTTTTCTTCACTCCAGTCCTTTCAACCAATACAATATGGCGGCATTGATGGTGTGCCACGTTTCTGCTCAAGTTATCAAACATTGTGACTCCTGTCTTTTACACAATGATATTGTCGTTTCACTGGAGCAAGTTGCTATGGGAAGAAACTGAGGGCAGCTTTGGTCAGCAAATAACAGAAGCTTCTGTTCAAATGGTCCCATAGCTTTTGGGGGACCAAGTCTTGCAAGAAAGCTCATGAGTGGAGTGGGAAACCCTCTTCATCCATTGGCTGAGAATTCAGCCTTCTCTGACACCTTAACTGCTGCTTTGGGGGTGGTGGCAGTGGTGTGGGACAGAGCTCTGCCTAAGCTATATCCAGATTCCTGACTCAGAGAAATAGAGATAATAATGATATATCAATTCAAGGTGATTGAATTTAGGTTTATTTGCTACCAGTCAACAACATTCCTGGTTTGCCAGGTATGGTTTCAATTTCAGCACCAAAACTCTTAAGTTTCAGTAAACTCAGTTGTGGGCGAACTGAAGCAGGCATCACCACATTTGCGAAAACTAATAGGGCATATATTATGTGCCATTTCTTCTTTAAATTTAAAAATTTTTAAGTGTGTGTGTGTGTGTGTGTGTGTGTGTGTGTGTGTGTGTGTGAATGTACATGAGTGCAGGTATCCCCAGAGGCTGAGAGAGGGTGTCAGATCCCCTGGAGCTGGAGTTGTAGGTAGTTGTGAGCTTCCTGATGTGGGTGCTGGGACCTGAAGTCTGTTAGTCTGTTTCTCTGTAAGAGCAGGAAACATTTTTAAGTGCTGAACCATCTCTCCTGCCCTTCAGATGTCTCATATATATTCTAGTAGTGGGTGTTTTGTGTCTACGTGGAAAAGTTTTCTATAATTCTTCTAATTATTCCTCTCTATAGATTGCTGTGTCTTTGCACCATTTCCAGGAGCGGGCCTGACTGGGGCAACAAGGGAATGAAGAAATGGTAGACCCATGGACATACAGAAAGGGTAGGATCAAGTAGACAGGGCTTTCTGATGGAGAAACTGCAGAGCTCGGAAGATCAGTGTGTTTACAATATGTAGTTGAGTAGAGGGGTGGGGTTATTGCATATACCTGAATCAAGTGAGGGTTTATGGTATACAGCTGAATAAGGAGGCAGGTTTAGCTAATCTTTGTAGGAACAGTCTTTGTAGGGGAGGAGTCTTCAGGCTCTCAATAGAGGGGTGGGAGGGAGGCTGATAGACGATTTCGGCACACACTGTCAGCATCTGCATATGGACCAGAGGGAAGGCTTAGCCATTTTCCCCATGGGTCTGAGGCTAGGGTCCTAACATATTTTATGTTTGTAGACTAGAGTGGCACTATTTTTCTTATTAATTATTCTGCTGACTACATTTAGGGAAAGAATTGAGCCTAAGTATAATCAGACTCTCATGGTGGAAGGAGGTGCATGCATGTGCAGCCTCTGCCTTTCTACCTCATATATATTGGCTCATGTAAATGAGGGAACCATTGTTCTCTTGTGAGTAGAACTACCCTCCAGTGATCTGGTACCGGCTTAGAGCATCAGAGGAGCAAATGAACAGACAGAGAAAAATGATGTTGGCTTGGACCCTTGTTGACTGCTGTCAGGACTCGTCAAATTCAGATGTTTACATTATCAAGCAGGTAACTGAAAGATATGCACATGTCCAGGTTATTGGAGATACTGAATGTGAAATACCACCCATAGGCTCATACGTTTGAACACTTGGTCACCAGCTGGCTTGGAAGGCTGCAGAAAATTGGAGAGGTTGAGCCTTAAGCCAATGTCAGATGTCTTCCTCTACCGCTCTTTGCCCCAGTGTTTTTAAAGATTTGTTTATTTTATGTGTCTGAGTGCTTTGCCCGTGTGTAGGTATGTAAGTGCACCATGTGTATGTCTGGTGCCCACAGAGGCCAGAAGAAGCCATCAGAGCTCTTGGAGCTATGGAGCTGGAGTTATAGACAGTTGTGAGTCACCATGTAAGTGCTGGGGACCCAACCCAGGTCCTCTACAAGAGCAGCAAATGGCTCTTAAATGCTGAGCCATCTCTCTAGCTGGCTAGAGCCTTCCTTTTAAGAAGCATTATGGGACAGAAAGAAACTCAAATAAGAATCAAACTAGGTAGGGTTCAAGTCCTCATCTGTGAACTATTTGGACTCAGTCCTCTACCTAGAAGGGCTGTAGTCTTAGTTATAGTTTAGAGACACCCAAATGGCTCCCTCAGGACTGTCTGTGAAGTGGTGTGAACAGGGCTTTGTGCAGGCATAAAGGTAGGCAGTTCTAGGCCCTTAGTCACCATTCGCATTGGTTGTTAGTTTCTGTTCACCTCATAACCCAAGAGGCTCTTCCAGCATTTCCAACGTTTCTTCTCATTATCTTTCGTACATCTACTCTGATCTCTTAGGTCTAGTAATTCTTCCTATCTTCACGTTCTGTCCCTTCATCTGGGTGCCCTTTTTCTTTTTAAGTTTAAGAACTTGTACTTCTCTGTTTTATAGATTTAGTTACATCTTTAACAGTGACATGGGGGAAAGATGTCCACATTCTTTGGTGCCTCTGTAGTCAGTCACTACAAAATGGAAAATTGCAGGGCTGAGTGAGGCAATACTTCCAACGTTCTTTGAGCCAGTTGGGGGTTAATGTAAGAGTCTGGGGACAGGGGCCATTTGTCTCTTAAGGTAACCCTTCCCTGATTTGGAACAAGTAACAGAGGCAGGTACTCTCTTCATGTGACTCAGGGGATATAGGGAGGCGTGACGTGTGAATGATCTGACTGCCTGTTTTCAGTCTAACTGAAAAAGAAAACAGAGATTAGCAAATTAAAATGAAAGACATCTCCTATGAGATCAGCAAATTTGTTCTCTGGAAAGCTAACCCAGAGGAAAACTGATGCTATCAGCAACTTCTCATTCTTAACTTTCTCTAGTTTCAGTATGATTTTTATAAAGTTAATTAGATCTTGGAGTAAGCTGGGAATTGCTTTTGGTTATGGGTCTACAGAAATGTAATATAAAGTTGGATTCACAACACAAGGCTTGCTTTTTTATGCATGCAAAACAGGCAAGGAGGCCAGGACTGTTCCTGCGACTCCATGTTACTTCTATCTTTTTTGCTCTCCCATCCTTAATGCATGCCCTCTAGGTCCAAGGATGCTCATTGCAGAGAAGTGACAGCTGGAACAGTAGCCTTCCCTTCACTGAAGATAACTGGATAACAGATGGGAGATGGCTACAGACATCTTCAAGCCATTAAAACAATCAAGTTATTTGGAGAGCCTGTGACCGAAACATTTGAGCTTTGATCTCAGTGGCTGCCTTATCTGTAAGGATGGCTTAAGTTACGGTTCTGGAGCAGGGTGGGATGCAGGATCCTTTACTAATGAGGGACACCGACTGGTGCTTAGGTGGGTAGGTAATGACATCTGCTGCCACTTCTGTGGCTGTTAGCAGTCTCAGGCTTGGGGCTGCATCATTCTTACCATAGAAACATGTCTCTCCGCCGGGCGGTGGTGGCGCACGCCTTTAATCCCAGCACTTGGGAGGCAGAGCCAGGCGGATCTCTGTGAGTTCGAGGCCAGCCTGGGCTACCAAGTGAGTTCCAGGAAAGGCGCAAAGCTACACAGAGAAACCCTGTCTCGAAAAAACAAAACAAAAAAAAAAAAAAAAAAAAAGAAACATGTCTCTGTGTCACCTGCCTCCTCTGTGTCCTCAGACAACCTCCCTTATAATAAGGATTATGTTTTCAAGCCCCTCCTCTCCAGATACTAAGTTTAATCTGATCCTCTGCTATCTGGAGCACACTTACCACACTTCTGCTGTAGAACCTAATACTCATAGCCTCCAAATGAGAGGACCCAAGCATGTCTTCATGGAATCACTGTTCAGCTCACTGCCTGTGGGAAGTAACTTGTCTCCTGAGTTACGTTGACTGGCATCTATAGTACATCTTTTTCTTGTTGACAATCCTAAGGCTAATTGTTTTTTCTTACAAACATGAAAAATAATTATATAAATCTTATTGATGTCCAATAACCCTAAATTTAATCTTCTCTTATATGTTACAGACATCAGGTGGCAAGTTCCTCTGACTTGATAGTTTTTATTCTGTCTTTCATCGTCATTTTTTTCCTATAAGTTATTCTCTCTCTCTCTCTCTCTCTCTCTCTCTCTACACACACACACACACACACACACACACACACACACACACACACACATGGCTCATGGGGTAATGAGCCACATGCAATTAATTTTCTCATTTTTGGCATAGAGTTCTACAAATATATGAGAAGAATTTATGGTCATGCATCCCAGCACATTCCTGTCACCTCAAGTGTTTCTCTATGCCCTTTCTAATTAATCTTTTCCCTCCACCAAGTGTCCAGAGCCCACTGACCTGACTCGACTCCATTGAGAGGCAAATGCTTCAGCTGCTTTAGTAACATCATAAACTAGGATCACACAAAGAGACCCTGCTTGCTTCTTTCTCTGGAAGCTTTTGGGGTTCATCTGTGCACTGTCTGCGCAGTGAAAGGTTTGTTCCTGTCTCTGCTGAGCCATCTTTCTCGCTATGTGTGGACTGCAGTTGATTTCCCAGTTTGTGCATTCACATGGGTTGTTTCTAATTCCTGACTGTGCTGCAAGCAATCAGATGCAGTTTCTATGTGGACATGCATTTTAATTTCTTTTTCATGAATTTCCAGGAATTCTTGTTTCTTGACTGTCCTCAGCTCTCTTGAGTCCATTTATCTGTTGGCCAGAATCACACTGTTTGACTGTAGTTGCTTTATAGAAAGTCTTGTTGCATAGTCAGGTACCTCCACCTTTTTAAAATTTCTTTTTCCAAGGATTTGACTATTTCAGATCCACCTCTCGCCTTTCTCTCTCTCTCTTTTTTTCTTTTCTCTCTCTCTCTCTCTTTTTTTTTTTGGAGAGGGCAGCTTTACTTGAAACATCTGAAACACATCCGAGAGGTCAGGGAAAGAGGTCAAAGGTGGGGAGGCCCAAACTGGCAGAATCAGGGGGATATGTGTGAAGGGGACGTTATAGGGAATCTCGTTGACGGCAGGGAGAGATGCATATGGGACCAGGCTGCTGGAACATGGGTGAGGCTAGGACAGTATCTCCCGGGCACAGGTTTGCAGCTAGCACAGCAGATGCCAGTTGCAGCCGAAGCCACACTGCATGCGGGAGTAAGGCCCCGCGGGCACCTGCATACACTAGCAGGCGGCACAGCTGGTCGCAACTGCTCTTGCCACACTCCAGATACTACTGGGGGCCTTCCATCTCTTGCCCTATCCTGCGGTGTGTGACCAGGTAGCGCGGCAGATTGGGCAGCTTTAGGGACACTTGCCAATGCCGCTACGGCAGTGGTGAGCCAAGTTGGAGCGGGCTGTTGTGCATGCGGGTTCTACACGTGCCACAGGAACTGTGGGGTGGGCACTCTGGTAGAAGCCCTCACTGCCCGAGCTGCATTGGTAGCCCACCCCATCCCCACCCCCACAGCTGCGCAGGTGATGGACCAGGTCTTGCATTTGGCGGAAGCTTTTGCTACATTGAGCACAATGGTAAGGTCAGCAGATGACGAGCAGGGATGTTGCACCCCCCTAAGAGTTTGCTGCACTGGGGACAGACATGGGGCATCTCACCTGTGGGCACCTGCTGGTGCTGACATGCTGGGAACTTTGGATGAAGTAGCCCCCACAGGCCTGGCAGGAAAGGAGTCGTTAGCTAGTACGGACTCAGTTGTGGGTCACCGGGTGTTTGCTGCATCAGAAGGCCTTGCCACAGTCACGGCGCACATAAGGCTTGCTTTCCTAGAGAGAGCTAAGGTTGCCAGGGTCTTCTGAGGACTGATAGTCCTTGCCCTCGTCCTATGCTCAGGGGATGCTTTAAGCTGGAGTGCTGTTGGAAGGTCTGTCCTCAGTGAGAGCAGAGGACAACTGCCATCCCTGGCACTTCCGTCTTGTCTTCTGGATCTGGCATTTGATTTTGTTCCAGGGCGTGTGCCAGCAGGTGTTGCAGGAGGCTGGAGCGACACTGGAAGCCCTGGTCACAGTCGGCGCATTGGAAGGTGGGCTCAGAGGACAGTGCAAGTGCTTCGCTAAGTGTGATCTCTGGACGACGCGAGGTTGCCGAGATGACAGGTGCGTGGCCGCTCGTGAATGTGTGCGCACAGGTGCAACTTGAAGATGGGGCTACAATGGCCTTCCTGAACCACACACCAGAAGGAATAAGTCTGGGAGAAATCATAGCTGGGGGGCCCGTAGGTGGGACAGCTGGGGGACGTTTACTCCACACTGTGCACAATGAACTGCACCTCTGCGTCCGACTCTGGGGCTACCCTGACCTCCACAACTTTACTGCCCTGGTGCCTGGGTAAGAAAAGATTCTCCCGAGACTCCAGGATTCTCTGTCTGGGACTCTGCTGAGATGATAGGCCAAGTAGTCACTTTAGACTCTTCAACTTTAAGTTCTTCTTTGTCTGGCACTCTGCTCCCTAACCAAGCCTTTTCTGAAATATCCTCAAAGGTAAGGGACTCCAACACGACCTCAGTTCTTGGTTTCTGGAATTCTCCTCCAGCCATAAGGGACACTGGGAAAGATGGCTTTCTTGAAGGCACTGGTGTATCTATCCTCTGGGGTTCTGGGTTCACTGGCTCTTTGAACTTGAGGCAAATCTCCACTCCTCAGGTTCAGTCGTAGTGATGGGCACTGGCTGAGATGGGGGTAATTCAATCAAGGGATGCAGGGCTGGAGTCTCCTCTAAGGGAAGCTCCCTTTAGGGGCTTTGTCTGGGGACCTGGGAAAGGCTACCTTGTTCATCCGAGATGATGTCTGCAGGGGGACAATTCTTGCTAGCATTGAAGCTAAAATCCAGTGGCCCCACAAGTGGTGGTTCTGGGCACACACTCCAGCTGTGTACTGCCTCCTCTCCATCCCTAAGCAGTTGGCCCTGTAGGTGGCTCAGCACACTGGGGCAACCCGACAGGAACTGCTCTAGCACCAACAGCTCCAGACTCTTGTTTCCTGGAGTTCGCAGCCAACTTCAGCCAGTGGTGGCAGAGCTCCTGAAGCTCGCTCAGGGATGCCCATGGCCCATGTCCTTCTGATACTGGGAGCATCTGAGGAGCTTGTGGGCCACCTCCAGTGGAGGCCTGGCCTCTGCTCACCTGGAATCCTCCTGGTCAACCTCCTCATCTTCTTCCAGTTCCACTGCTCTGAGCTGTCTTGTCCCAGGGCATCTGGGACTGGTTCTCCCAGCATCTTTCACACCTCCTGCAGCTGGACCAACTCTCAGGTCCCTTTGCTCAGTTCCTCCCACATCCATGGAGTCCAGAGGTCTGGGGGTCCTTGGAGGGATCCAGAACAAGAGCCAGCACAGGCCAGCCAGGGGACGGACTGCAGGAAAATGCAGTGGGAGGGGTCTTTGCTTTTCCATGTACCTTTCAGAATTGTTTTGCCAGTTTCTTCCCAATAGCCATCTGGAATTTTTGTTGGGTTTATAATGAAATTATAGGTGAATATGAAAAGAGTCAGTATCCTAACAATATTGAGTTTTCTAATTTCTAAACATGCTATAGATTGCCATTCATTTAGGTATTTCTGTAAATCTTCTTTAAAAATTAATTGTAATAATTTTCACTGTTTGTACATGGAGATTATGATAAAGTATTAATTTTGTAAACCTCATCAAATTCACTTGTTAGTTGTAGGCTATAGAAAAAATTTTTGAGACTTTTAGAAAAGATTGTCTACGTAGTTAAAATCACTTTCTGGCTATATAAGCAGACTTATCTCTAGCTTTCCACTACGAATACTTCCTATTTCTTTTACCACCTTAACCACACTGGCTGGATCATCTAGTTAGGCTTGGAATACTGGAGGTGACAGGACACACATTCTCTGTGCCCAGCTTCAGGAAGAAAGTCTTATCCCTTCAATATTGAGTAGGCTAACAGCTGTAGATTTCTATAAATAGCGTCTACTAGAATGTTCTTTCCGAGTTTACCTAGCGGTTAAGATAAATAAATGTGGAACTTTATTAGTTCTGTCTCTACAGCTGTTGAGATGATGGAGTCATATCTGATTGCCTGTTGATTTGGATTATTACATCGACTGATTTTTTTTTTTCAGGTTGGACCACTCTGTGATTCTGGGTTATGTCTCACAGGGTGATGACACACTGAATTCCTACATGGCTAGTTCAGTCTGTTAAGGAATTTTTGCATTTACGCAACAGTATCATGAGGGTATTGCTCTGTAGTTTTCTTATAATACCTAGTAATCTGATAATAACGTGGTGTTTAGCTTCAGAATGCTGTGGGGTTTTCTTCTTTATGTTATTGATTCTACTTATTTCTGGTTTATATATAATATAGTTATATGTAACTTGACTTGTTAAAAATATGCTTTCTTTTCCAGTTTGTATTTACATCATCAATTTCCTCTTTTTCCTTCTTTACGGCTGATTTTTCAATCAACTAAACACAGAGGGGTGCCTTGTTTCAAATGTTTCTTCCCTGTTTCCTCTTTCCTCATCTTTACCCCTCCTCCTGTCTTAACCCCCTCACCCCCTCACCTTCAACCCTCTGACTCGCACCCCCTGACCCCCATCCCTCACCCCCTCACTCCCATCCCCTTCAAACCCCCAAGTCAGTTTCTTTCTCTTTCCCTATTTCCAGAAACATGGTCCAGTCAAGTGATAATCTTTCATCTCTGCAGTTTGCTTTCAAACTGATATTATTTTTTAGACTTATTCAGAAAGGGAGAAGGTTTTTCTTTTGTTTTGTTTCTGTTTTTTTTTTTTTTCTGATGATGATAAAGGTTTCATAGGAAAGTACTTTCATAAAAGAAATAAATCCAAAGCAGGGCAGTGGTGGCACACACCTTTAATCCCAGCACTCGGGAGGCAGAGGCAGGAAGATCTCTGTGAGTTTGAGGCCAGCCTGGTCTACAGAGTGAGTTCCAGGACAGCCAGGGCTGTTACAGAGAAACCCTGTCTTGAAAAACTAAACAAACAAATACATAATAAAAGAAAAGAAAAAGAAAAAAAACCTCATTTTATGTTGCTAAGACAGCAAGGTCAGCTCACTGATGTCATTCCAGTAGGCTCCCTGAAGGAGGACCAGGTGCTCTTAATAGTTACTCCATCAACTGTGATTCTGTGCTTGCTCTGATACCCAATAGCAAGGGTTGCCGACTCGGATGGAGAGTTTGTGCACTGTTACTGTCTCCTACGTACAATTGTAAACGGGTTCACATTTTAAAAAGTCTACTTCCGTCAGAACTTCTCTTTGGTCTTTTCTGAAGTTAAAAGCAGACCCCTCCTCAGTTATAGCCGTGAAGTTCCTCACGTTGGCTTCCTTGTTTGTACTTGACCTACGCTTCCACCAGCCCAAACCCAAGGGACCTTCTCCTCAGATACCCCCACATGGATTTTGACTTGTCCTGGAAGGAAGTCCTGGAACTCAACGAGGAGGCAGAAATGAACTGGATTCTTCCTCATTTCTGTCTTCCTTTCTTCTTTCATAGTCCACTGCTACTCGTGCTGGGTGGGGCCCTGTTTTTTTCTTTGGGATCCCGAACATCTGGATGGTTTTGAAGGCCAGTTGATCCCAAGACATATTCTATCACGCACAACTGTACTGCCTCCGGCTTTACTCCCAGGTCAGGTGAAAGTGGGGGGATCCAGGTAATTTCAACATAGAAGAAAATGTTTCCATAGATGATTTTCAGAGCAGATAACACAAGGTGTATGCAAAGTCACGGTTGACAATGCTTTCATCTCCGCCCAGGTGTGGAGGTAAGAATTTGCGTTAACTCAAGATGTGGTGGCATCCACTGCTGGGTTTATTCCTTTCATTCCCAAATAAATCATCACCGTTTGGGCTGCCAAGTCCAGAAGCACTGAATATGTAGATACAAAACCAGAGATCCAACCACAGGCACTGTGGAGAATGACTTCAATGTGGAACCTCCCCCACCCAGGCACATGGGGCAGCCACAACAAAGGGGCTCTGAACAATGCCCATTGTGCTGACTTCTTAGCCCACAGATATGTGGTCCCTTAGATGCATGTCAACAGAGGGATGAATCGAACTGGGTGTTGGCAAACAAGCCTGCATTGTCTTCCCTCGTCCAAAAATATTCCCTAAACTCTCCAAAGCCCTGAGCACTAGGCTATAAACCCTGCCTGGCAAGTCAGTAGATAAATAATGCCCCCCAACATCTAGACTCTGTGCCCAGCCCTTGGTCTGAACATTACCCAAACAGGCAGCATTTAAACGTTTAATACAAGTAATTTTCATCCAGGAACAGTCTTGCCAGCAAGGGGAGTCTAGAGGTCTGCTCTGAGAGGCGTGTGGAATGTCTGACATATTACCCAGCCAAGTGCCATGAGAGCGGCCCATTTTTCTTTTTCCTGCCTTACCATTTAGCTGATGTAATTACACACTTGTGTGATGACAGTCTGTTATTTACCATGAGATAATAGGGTGGCCCAAGCAACCAGGGCACAGTGACTGCAAGGGCACAGATCACTGAGTTTAATGGCTGCATGACCTTGGAAATTATAAGGGGTCAGAATTGCATGACAAGACCACTTATCTCAGGTCTGAGCATCCAAGAGCAGCAGGACCACGCAGTGCTTTGCCTCCCCAATATCTTCTGGAGGAAAACACTGTAGCCCTGGGAGATGCATCAAAAATGGTCCTTGTACTTGTCTTTTTTCTTTATGGTGTACAGGGGCGTCCAATTCTGGGCCTGTTCACACCAGGCAGGCACTGTACTCCCAAGCAGTATCCCTGGCCCTCCTTTTTTTTTTTTAATTTGAGACAGGGACTCATTTAGGTCATCAGGCTGGGCTTGAACTTATGATCTACCTACCCTGCCTGCCAATACTCTTAGCACTCAGGATGAGAGGCCTGTGCCACCAGGCCTGGAATCCCCTCTTCTCATCTCTTTCATCCTATACTCTTGGAGAGGGAGGAACAATTTTTTTAACTTAGGCTTTGCACGGTCTCTCAAATATTCAATTCTTCCAATATAGCATGCAGTCAGCCACAGACATGTCAGTAGGGCTGAACTCCAATCTGATTTTATTTCTGGGCACAGAACTATTTGAATTTCTTGTAGTTTCTAAATGTGATAAAATATTATTTTACTATTCTTGTCATTAATATGTGTAAATTAATGACATAATATGCTATGTATCTCTATTTATCTATATCTATAATCTATATATCCATCATTCTTAGCTCATAGGCCAGTCTGAAATAAGCTGCAGGCTATACTTATCTATGGTTTGCAGGACCTTGCTGTGGAGTACCTGAGTGTGCCACCCAGAATTTGGAAATAAAGTGCCTTTAGGCTTCTTTCCAGATGTGAGGGTCAGGTGTGGAACAGCAGCCAAGCTTTTGGCAGAGACTAGGGCTGCATCGGCAGCCAGGCCCCCTCTGTGATTTTCCTTGGTGAAGGAAGACAGAAGACAAGAGCATGGTTAATGCACTGAGGTTCCCCCTCCATCTTGGTTTTCTCGTACTCTCCAGGCCTGGTTTTGGGGGCTAGAGCTCGGCACAGGAACAAAGCAAGGATGACCAACTCCGTGAAGAAACAGTCTTGCCTCTGTTCTCGTCTGTATTCTGGTTTTGAAACATTCTGTTCCTCCTTAGCCACCTGTTCTGGGAGTCCTCTTGGTTTTGAGGTTTGTAGTGATTTTGAAGGAGAGAGAAACTTGAGGATGTGACAAGCCACTGAGTGTCAGCATGCTAAAGGACATTGTACATTGGGCTGAGCAGCAAAATAAAAGCTTTGTCTTGCCCATTCCTCTACATTGTGTCTGCTTTGAAAAAAATACTCTTCCTCTGCTATCTTTTGGTGTCATCGGAGACATTATGCTTTTGTGAATCGTACAACAAAAGAAATCCTTTTGAACATCTGTGTGTCAGGCATGGCTCTACACATTAGAATATAATGTGCTCTTTGAATTAGACCCTTGTAATACTTTAACCACAACTCAAGTTCTATTTATTTATTTTTGGCTAGGACTGGATGACTTTAATTCTGTTACCTCTGCTCTGAAGGTTTCAGGCCCTGTGACCTCAAACAAAAGAGTAGTAGGCAGGAACAAGGAAAAGTGAGCACAGGTCACAAATGATCCCCTTCTGTCTCTGCCTGTCCTTTCTAAGGCTGTATAACATGCTACCAGCCTTTGGCAGAGACCATGGCTTCCCCAGCAGCCAGGTTCCATCTGTGATTTTCTTTGGTGAGTGAAGACAGAAAACAACAGTTCTGCTGTTTGATGCACAGAGGTTTGGAAAGGATCTTGGAGTGCAACCTATTGTCTGATTAGACTGAATGCCTTCATGTCAGTCTTCATCAAAGTGTCACGTGGCTCCTGGAAAGGCTCAATAGTTGTATTGGTCATGGGCAGCACTTTAGTAAGCAAGGAAACATAGCCTTATCCTCAGCCTGCACTATACAGACGCACAAAAGGGCCAGGGCCAAGGCCCCAAAGACAGGCTAGCCTGATAATATCCCCTGTATCTGTTTATCCAGTGGTAAGCTGCTTTTCTATGGCCTGCCTGCTCGGAGGTGGGCGGAGACAGCACAGCATTATGGAGGTTTTCCAGGCTACAGGGAGACAGTGTATGTGGGTTCTGGAGTTTCTAACAGGGACTGAGAATTTGCTTTTCTTACATCATTTTTACCTGCTGCTATGGCACAGTGTTCCCTGACATAGAGTGATGTAGCTAAAGTTTTCCTGCCTGGCCCACAGTCAGGATAAATCTCTTTCACCTGCCAGTCCCACAGCCACTCAGACCCAACCAAGGAAACACAGAGACTTCTATTGATTATAAACTGTATGGCCGTGGCAGGCTTCTTGCTAACTGTCCTTATATCTTAAGTTATCCATTTCCATAAATCTATACCTTGCCACATGGCTCGTGGCTTACCGGCATCTTTACATGCTGCTTGTCCTGGCGGTTGCTGGCTGGCAGGCTGGCAGGCAGTCTCCTTCTGCCTTCCTGCTCTTTTAATTCTCTCTGTTAGTCCCGCCTACTTCCTGCCTAGCCACTGGCCAATCAGTGCTTTATTAGCAACACATTTGCCATACAGAATATCCCACAGCAGAGTGACCTGGAAACATAGCAGCTGCAGCGACAGCTGCTTTTGGTCTTTGTGACATCTTGTCTCTAGCTTTATGGTTTTGCCTCTGTCCCTGTTTCTTCTTCCTCAGTCCACATGTGCAAACACACATGCATGTGCATACATACCTGCACATATACACAATTTCCCACGTAAGGCCAAGAATTAGCCAGGACTATCGCATCAAATTACACAAAGTGTGACTGTATGAAACAGACAGGTGATCAGAAGAAGGACAATCCATCTTCAAGTCCTGGGTGATGTCCTTCTTGCTAGCTTTCTTCATTAATCCCGACAATGGTTTACATTTATACATCCTGTGCCGATTTTTAAACCAGAAATACAGTGGTTGATTCTATGTAAAAGCCATCGAAACCATTCATTTAGTATATCATATGCTATCTGATTCCTGTATGCACCTATGCCACTGAGCTCAAGGTAATGGATTGGGTGATGAGCGAGAGAAGAAGAAAGAAAGACTTACCACTTACTGTGCCACTAATTAGGCAAATGGTCTTGGACACATCAGTGAACTTCTCTGGGACCTGCCTAATGTCTACTGTTGTGTCTTGTTTAGAAGCTAAGAATGAGATGTGGAGATAATGTGTGAAGGATAACTTTCGTGAGTAGCAGACATGATTCCTGGAGGGATGTTCTAGCTATGGCGATACTATCAGAGGGATGAGAGAGACAGGAGTAAATGGGATGGCATTCACAGGACATGAGGAGAAAGCATCCCTGGGCCACCCTGGGCAAATGGTTGAATCTTTAAGGGTTGGTTTCCTCATTTCTTTTCAAACAAAGGGTTATTTGGAATTCTTACTGTTTGGGTAATAATTTCTCAGTTTTTCAAAGTCACTTCATTTGCATGCATATTTAACTCTATGTGGGAGGCCTGTGGAAAGGTCAACATATGCTAATTTGCATAAGTCCTTGGGTGGTTGGCTGCCCTGTGAACAGCCATCAGTGAGGAGTTTTGGACTAGGGCCCAAGTCTGTTTGGATAAGCTTTTGAATTGATCCTTTGGGACCGTTTCCACACTAGGACAGCACACTGATAGGTACTACAATGATGGCCTTTCTAAATGTCTTTGTTCGCACATAAGAATCCTATTGTAAACACAACAGGAGCCGCATTACCTTACAAACTATATCACTGAAAAAGAAAAGAAATATATCACAGGAGTTCTTACAGTGGGTACAATAAACCCTTAGAAGCATTGTGACAAGGAGACAGAGGGTGTTCTTGGCACACTGAGGCAGTCCATGGCATAAGCGGCTGCTTCTTCCATCGAGCTTGTCTCTAATCCTTCTGGATGAACTCTAGTATGAAACAGCAATTTCTTTATCCCTCAGGCCAGTAGAATTTTGCAGGGTTCTTGCTGTATTGTGCATTGAAAGCCTTCATTAGCAATGCAAGCCCTTCAGAAGGTAATGAATGACTCACACAAGATCTAGAAATAGCACTGTGGAAAATTGCTTTTATGTAATCTTTCTCAGAGTGTCATTCTGTGAATGCTTATCATCCCAGCAGAAACAAGTGGAAAGACCACATCTTGTGGGGACTCTCAGGACACGCTGTGTCTCAGAGTCACACCATTGCCTCACAGGCCTCTATAAACCACTAGAAATTTGAGAGCATTTTACACGCAACAGGGGAGAGAGTAAGCAAGGGCCAAGCTGTGAAGTGAGATCAAGCTCTGGTTTCAGTACAGGCATTGAGCACATGGGCTCCAATCAGGAGATGCTTTGTGTTTGTTGTTGTTATTGTTTTCAATTTGTTTTTGGTCCAAAATTTAATCTTAAATGTTTCTAAGTTGTAGTAAAGTATACTTAACCTAAAACTAAACAGTTCAGTTAGATAAAGTATACATACGTTATTGTGAGACCATCACTACCATTCAACCATCCATCTCCAGATCTTTCTGTCTTCCTAACTCAAAACTCTTTACCTATTAACCAGAAACTCCCCTCCCACTTCCACTTTCCTGGAAACCAACATTCTACTTCCTGTTTGTTGGATTTTGACTCTTCCAGGCATCTCAGATAAGTGAAGTCTTCTAGTATTTGTCCTTTTGTGATTAGTTTGCTCTACTTTGAAAACCATGTCCAAGGTGCAACCATCTTGTATTGGATACTGTTCTAAGGGTGAACAGCATTCCATTGTATGTATGGACGGTATATTGTTTATTCATTCATCCATTTCATGGACACTTGAGTTGCTTCTACCTTTCAGATATTTATGAAAAATGATGCTGGGAATATGAGTGTAATGCCTTTCTAATTGTTTCCCATTCTTTTAGGTATATGCCCAGTGGAATTGTGAACAATAAATTCTTAAAATAAGGGATGGTTCTGAAGTAAGTATATCAACAATTTGAAAGGAGAAAAGGCAGAGACAGCTGATCATCCCCAAACCTAGGGTAGTTACCCAAGCAAGGTCGGGGAGGAGAAAGGAATGGGCCTGCTGTAAACAAAGGCATAGAATTGATGAGTTGTTAAAGTGGGTTTTTGAGCACTCATTGGAGGGGTTGCAGCCAGCTTGGAAGGGACTTCCAAAAGCTAGGACAGGGGCCTATGGAGGTGGCTTAGGTAAGGGTGCTTTCTCTGAAAGCATGCGGAGCTGAGTGTGAATCTCCAGGAACTGCACGAAAAGTTGGACATGATTGTGCATGCCTGTCACCCCAGCGTTGGGGTGGAGACAGAAAGATCCCGAGAGCTCTCTGGCCAGCCAGCTTAGCCCACACTGGTGAGCTTCTAGTTCACTGAAAGACCCCATGTCAGGCAATAAGGTGGAGAACAGTAAAGGAAGATATCTGATGCCGTGCTCTGGCCAATGCATGCAATGGGCATATGTGCACTGGCACACTATGGCCTGATACCATCTCTCTCTCTCTCTCTCTCTCTCTCTCTCTCTCTCACACACACACACACACACACACACACACACACACACACACACACACACTCGGGCCAGGGTCATGCTTCTGGGGAATATTTAAAGAGATCATGCAGAGGAAGCATACTGGCTGCCCCTCCATTGCTAGATGAGCTCCTGCCATACCCAGTTCTGCTCCTTGCCTGGATATGGTCCAGTTACAACGCGAGTGTAAGTATGAGAGACATTTGTATGACATTAGAGAATTCTGGGCGTGGAGCTGTTCTGAGGTGGTGAGGAGGAATACCTTCCTTTTAGCTTTCCGGATTCTGTTGGCACTTGGGAGCCCAATCAGACACTGGAACATAACTCGTGCCTCCCCTAGGGTCCCCAGAGGTGATCCTCAAAAGATACTGTATACAACCCTTCTGGCTGTGAGCAACTGTGGGTGAGAGTTCAGATGAAGTGAGAATGGACCTGAGAGCCATAATTGTAGCTTCTGATGGTTACTTTACGTGCTTTGAAGTTGTCTGACGGTCTTCCCTTGTTGGCACAAGACCAGCTAACACTCCAAGGATCTGCCTCTTGTTCCACGTTGCCACTGGCGCTGAGCAATGACCAAAGCATGCTGGATAATGATTAGTCTTGGAACGATTAACATCCTATGTACTTGGGTTTTAAAAGACTTATGTAACTGGTGTTCTACTTTTTCCTAGAATCTTTGCCTCTAAGGACTCAGTATTGCAAAGTGAAGAAGAAAAGGGATCCAAATATAATGGTACATCCTAATATTTGATTAGCACCCCTAGCCAACTGATAAACACATATTCCACGCTTTGAAATCCTACAGGAGCATACCCAAATGCTTCTAGGGGCCCTTTGTAACATAATTGTTGATCCTTTGAGCCTGGATTTCAAGAGGGCACATTAGTTAGTGGCAGGGGGATGGTGTGTGTGGCCAGGGATGGGGCTTGGCCCCATGACAACTTGGAAGGCTTGCCACTGATTTAGAAAGAACAGCAACTCGTGTTCTGAACAGAGAGGGGGTGGGAGGACAGAGCTCTCTTTGGAACACTAATGAGAAGAAGATGAAACCACTTCAAAAAGAGGCCCAGTCAGTGGTAGAGGAGGGTGGATGGACATGTGGCTGGCTGATGGTTGAAATCTCCACAGGGTCATGTCTCATATCTAGAGTGGACTGACAGGGATCAGTGGGGGGATCACTTTGAGTGTCCAGGCGGCTGTCATCAGAACCTGTGTGCAAACACAAATGTGTTTTTGTTTAGTGGTCCAGATTTCTCAGCATTTTGATCTCTGGCTCCTTTAGGCTTGAAGAAGACGGTAGATTTTTGTGTATGTTGGATGTGAGACATAAGCAGGAAGAGCAGAAATTTCCTTTAATGATTTGCAAACCTGTGGAAAGAAGGTGGCTTTAGGAATGGCGTGGAGGGGGCAACGGAGCTAACCTTGGCTACGTCTCAATGTGAGCGATTTGAAGTGATGATGTATTATTGTAACTGTCAGGCTTTCCACTTCCTCATTTCACAGTGGGGTAGAAGTGAGGTGGAGGCCACTGGGTTAAATGACCTTTTCTCAGGATGCAGAGAACTTATTAGATTTTGCAAAGCCACTCAAGTAGATTGGACTATGTCATATCTTATGTATAAAGACTTTCCACCTCAGAAGAGGTTTCCTGCTTTTATCACTTTTCCAGGAATGGTCAATGGCTGCCCAAATATCAAGAGCTCCTGGGTTAGATTGACAAGCATCTTCCCCTTTCACAAGCTGACTACGTGTGTTACTCGGGTTATCCTGATGTATTCTGAGTGGTAAGCTTTGCTGATGTTTGCCTAACTCTGCCCTGTTTTCATTGTAACGTGAGAACTGTGACAGGTATCTGAACTTCCCTGCCTCGCTCTCATTGTCTGAATCAGTTGGCCTCTCAGGAGCAAAACAATTGAGAAACAGGAAATATGAGTCTTGAGCCTCCTTAGTGTCTGCTGGTCCTGCCTCTGTCTGGTTATCTACCCCTGCAGGATCTCAGCCAGCCAGGTTGTGAGGCCCAAGGAGGCTTTTGCTCCTAGCTTATCACTTATAGGACCTTTAAACTTAAACAAAAAATTATTGTATGTATGCTTTGTGTGGGAATGTGTGTGTTCATGTGAGTGCGTGCATGCATGGGTGTGCACATGCCAATGCAAACACGGAGAGGCAAGAGAACAACGTTGGAGCATCAGTTCTTTCTCCAATATGGGGTCCAGGGAGTGAATGAAGGTTGCCAGGCTTGAATGGCAAGCACTTTTACCTACTGAGCCATCTTGCCAGCCCAGGGAACCATTTTTGGCTTCCACTATGACTCTAGCCCTTACTACAACGTGCCCATTCTAAAGCCTGTCCTTTAAGCAACCGGTTGATGGGGAGTGAACTTTGGGTAGACAAAACCCTGTTTGGGGGACAGCGGAGGAATATATCCCCTATGCAGGGTCAGAAGGGATTAAGCTAGAGGTTTGGAGTCCTTTGGCAAAGAGAGTTTCTGGTGCAGATTTCCCAGCGGGTGAACTTGCTGGGGACACCCACAGAAGCGGTTCATGGGACCATTCTGCCCACAAGCATTTTAAAAGCAAAACACAATCAAATAATCCTCTGTTCAACATACACAAAATTCACTGTTTCAAAAATCACTTTCAGCGTGACTTTTGTTCCTTTAGGTTGCTTGTTCCAAGGATTTTGCTGGACCCAGCAAGGGAATTACTGAATATTCTGAGAACCATGTCTTCTGCCCTATGAGTGACCTTCTCAGTGTGGCGCCATGCCTCGGGGGGTGGTTAGAGACAGACAGGAGTCTTCTCAGTAGCGGGGAGTGTGTGTATTTTAGGGTGTTGTGGGGTGAGCAGTCTGCCTATATTCTCCAACACTGTTCATTAGACTCCACAGGCAGTATGGCTTTCCTTCAATTGTGGGGCATCATTTCTCTGAAGCGCCACCTGGATTGACTGTTCAGTTCTGAGGTTCAGGGTGAAGCAAGCTGGCAGAGGAGTTGGCACCATGCTGCTGTTAAAGGTTAGCTTATATCTGTTTTGAAAAAAAATTGCTAAAGCCTGAGTCAGGTGATATAATAGCAAATTCTTCTTCTGTTCTCCCATAGACTATTTTTTTTCAAAGAATAAATTTCAGTTGCAGCTATTTGGAATTCTGGCAGCCATGAAATCTCACCCACCCTCTCTTCCTTCTTCTCTCTGCTCCTCTTCTCTTTCTCCTCCTTCATTTGATGCTCTTTCGCATCCAAAACATAGTAAATTTTCTTTTCTTAAGAAATGAGTTTGTGGCAACAAATTCACGTGCCCAATTTTCCATTCTTACCCTTCATGTTCTGTACTCATTATCAAACTGACTTGACAATTCTGTTCATCATGCTTTTCAATCTTCTCCAAAGCTGAGACACTTAACCTTTTCCTTCCACTTTCCAGTTCTCTTTTTACCTTCTCTTGCCATTTTTTTCCAGAATAGGTGAAGAAAAAAAAAATGTAAGAAACATTTCTCTTCGCGTCACGTTATCAAGGCCCTCTTGTGGGATGAGGTTCAGCTCCTTCACAGTGGCCCTTTGATAGCTAAAAATCTGGTGTTCAGCAATTACTTTTTTTTTTTTTTTGAGAACTCCAAGTACATCCAGCCTTGCAGTTTTTGAAACAATCGGCTCTTTTCTCTGAGTCCGTTCCTCATCTCGCTCGGCTCCCCATAGAGATGGAAGACAGACCCTCTGTTTCTGTGGAAGGAGGACAGTTGACATTTATGGCCCAGCTGGGAAGCAGAGGGCTGGACTGACTGAGGCAGGCTTTCGGTTTTCCTTCAGCTGGAATTGAGATGTGGATTTGTTAGATGTTTGTTTAGCCTTATTTCAGGCTCTCCTATACAAATCCTGGTGAGAGATAGAAAGGAAAGCTGCAACATGTGTGTTGAACTTGGAATAAGAAACTTTAATCCTTGAAAAATGGCATTGTGTAAATTCCAGACTGCAACTAATCACGGTGGATTCAGACAGTGGCAGGAACGTTTCACTTTCCCTTTTAATATTCAGTGTGCACAGCCATGCAGTAATGCGACCTTCCAAATGCATATTTCCCCGGAATTTCCTTCAGGCCTGTATTTATTTTATTTGCTGAAACCCCAGTGGCTTATATGGAGTGTGCCAGATGTTTTTCATCTGCAGACAGTGCACCTGACAGTCGGGGGCCACGCAGGTTTGCCGTGGCCAGCTGTTCACCCATGCCCTCCTCATCAGTATACATTTTTACTGCGTGTAGCATGTAAAAGGCTCCGTTTATTGGACACTTATGTTCTGGGTCCTCTGCTACAGGCATTAGCATTATTAGCGCATTTATGACTTCTGTGATCCTATGAAGTAGATCTACATCCTTGCTCAGCACTTTATTGATGAGAAAACCAGAGATCCCAAAAGATAAATAGCTTCTCCAAGGTCACAGAGATAGAAGTCAGAGAGCAAACCTGGGGTCTGGGTATAAATCATTACTGGGTTATATGGATGTTATTTCTAAACTAACCCTCCTGCTTCTGTTAGATAAACCCCCGTAAGAATGGTCTCGTCTGTAGGTACCTGGGTCTCACCAATGCCAACTCAGCAGACAAATCCTACATAAGAATGCTCTTGGACTTCTGGGTACTTCTTTGTGTCAACGTAACAAAAGACTTATCCATTTTGATTTCCATAAGAGTATTTTTTTCTTCTCCAAGAGTATCTCTATGTGTGCACATTCGTGCTTGAGTTTCAGTAGGTTTTACTAAGGATACGGAAAATCTTTACACATCATATAAACTCAGCTGAAATGATCTGCATTTCATGAAGCCATATTGTTTGCGTCCTGTTTGTTATCACTCTGTCTCCTGCTAACCCTGTGATCATGCTCTGCTTCCTGTAGATGTTTCCAGAAAGACAGTTTCCTAAGAGGAATGCTGGAGCTACTTCCTAAGGTAGTTAGTTTCTTTTCAAATTCTGCCTCTGACTTCAAAGAAGGGAAGACTCCTGTTACTGCTGTTCCTCCCTCCCCCCTCTCTTTCTTTTTCCCTCTCTCTCTCCCTCCCCTTTCCCTCACCCCTTTCCTAAAGTATAGTAAAGGTGGAAAGTATTAAATTAACTGATTATTTTCCAATATCAACAAAAATATTTCTATTACATTTTCAGAGAATCCTTTTCTCCCAAGCTGCTCGTGGGAATGGTGTATTTACCACATTTACCACCTCATTCCACCACAATGGATGGAATGGATGAAGTAGTCACTATGGAGACATTACCTGCAGCAAACCGTTCCCCCTCCCAGGACCCAGGTAGGTGCTTGTGGTCCGCAGATCCCGGCTCTGTGGCCACTTGGAGCAGAACGACTGACTGGGGTCAAGGGACTGTCTCTAGACTGCCTTCTTCCCCTCGAAATGGGAGTCACCACTTGAGAGAAGAGAAGCCGAGAACAAGAGGAAAGGAGGCGCATGCCTTAAAGAGTAGAGAAGAGAGTCTGTGAGAGCAGACAATTGGCTGGAAGCAGGAAAGAGCGAGCAGAAATTTGGCAAGCAGGAAACTCCATACGTACACACATCACCATCATTTCGGGACTTGTTTTTCTAATTATAAAACGGATGTATATAAAATCATTTTGAAAATAAAATTAGAAAATGCATAAAAGCTATAAATAAATGTGTAATTTCATCATCCAGAGAAATCTCTGCTGAAGCATATTTCTTTATGGGTTTTTTCTTTGTTTCTTTTTTATGGTTGTGTGTGTCCATAGTGCTCTTGCTAGTGTACACACACACACACACACACACACACACACACACACACACACACACTCACTCATACATGCACCCAAAATGACAATAAACCTACCCCTTAATAGACAAAGTGGAATACATAGGGTTTTGCCTACCTGAGGGGACCTATGCATGGTCTTTATTTCTCTCGTCTTTGTGCCTTTCCAGTGAACCTGGCACTTGTCCAGTTGGCTCAGCTCAGCCTTACAGATTCCTGCCCACCCTCTCAGGATGATCCCCGACTCTTCAGTTGAATCTACATAACCTCCCTTCTGGGCCCTCCTCTGGCTCCATCTGACACACTTTATTTATTTATAAACATCAATTTATACATAGTTTCTACCTGGAGGAACTGCTGGAGACAACTGTGGATTCTTCTTGATCTTTCCCTGTGTCTATGAGCTGCATCATCCACGGCACATTCAATAGCACAGCAGAGTAATATCGGGCATGGCTTGGAGGTATAATCTTTGAAGGCTGGCAGGCCTAGGTTCAGATCCATTCTTTAGCCAAAGTGTTACCATCTATGAAATGGGATATTAAAGGTGGCTAACCTTCTCTCAGGAATTACTGTATTTATAGAGATAACCTGGGGAAAGTGCTCAGGGCAATATGTGGTGAGAACTCCAAACTATGAATTCAGTAGTTCGGCAGCTCAGGGTCGGACAACATGTGAAATGTGTGCAGAACCGTTTCCCCAGGTGAATTGCACAAGATAGAATGTGTCAGTTCTAGCTATCTGCAAGTGGACAGCAGGGATGAATTGAAGAGGCAGTGTTCGTACAACCTAACCATGGCGCCGGCTACTTGAGTGGTCTCTATATTCCAAGCTCTTCACAGAATCTCAACTTGCGTTATAATCTTACAAAGGGGCTCCCACCACCTTGTCAGCTAAGGCATTCTTCAGAGGAAGCTGGACTGAACGATAGGAAAGCTTATTCTCTTTCATGATAATATAAAATCAGACAGTGTGCAGGATTGATGCAGCTCTCCAATATATCAAGTGCGGTCCAGAGTCTCTGCCTTTATCCCTAGCCATATCGCCATTCTAAGGCCAGAAGCAAGACTTCCACAGTAGCTCCAGAATCGCAGCCATGCAGAGCAATGTCTAGGGTGGGCTCATCTTGTCTGCAGCTGTGTCCTAGGAATCAGAGGATTTCTCCAGATAGTTGCAGCTTGTTTCTGAATAAGTCATTGTAAAAGCACCCAGAGGCTTCTCAGATCCACCCCTGTGGCCAAAAGTGGCAGTAGCTGCCCTGAGGATCATTGCTGCAGTGTGTGTGTGTGTGTGTGTGTGTGTGTGTGTGT
>CABHPP010102588.1:0-26734 GCA_902168425.1 Peromyscus attwateri
TGTGTGTGTGTGTGTGTGTGTGTGTGTGTGTGTGTGTATGTGTTTCCTCTTACCTCCATATTCATAATGGAAACTAGGATGGGACATGAGCTTATTGATAACTGTTAATTAACATAGTTACAAAGGAGTAAGGAAGGGTGCTTGGCCAAGCCCCTGTATATCTGAACTACTCCAAGATGAGTGGGGGAACTGATTTAATTTATAAATCACAAGGTGGCAGTTGCCTCTCTGCTGAGCCCTCATGTGCCAGGCATAGCCAGCAGCTCAGAATTGGTAACAGAATCTGCTTTGAAAGGAGTGATAACAAGAATAGGCACACAAAGCAACGCCAGGGAGAAACGGGCACAGGTCCACAGATGGGCCCTTACATCATGCTGCAAACGTATTTTGTGATAGCCACGAAGCAACGATTAAGAAGTATGTCTGATTAAGTAGCCAGGTGGCTGAGAAGATCAAGGAACTTAGGGAGAGGAAAGCTTAAGTATGCCTGGAAAGAAAACCAGGGTTTAGTCAGGGAAGGATACCTATAGTAACCCTCCTGCCCCTCAAAGACGTAAATGTTTCATTAAATACATAGCTACCAATGAACCTAGTACATATTCATGTTTGCATGCACACATGTGCCTTATATAAATCCTTACAAGGAACTTTTACAAGATTAAAACACCATTTTTTGCACCACATCATTTTTTGTCAATTTAAAACACTCTACCAAAGATCTGTTTTCTTCCAGTTTTGTAATTTTTATGCATTATTTTAAATTCAGTTTAATATTATAAGGCAGATGCATACTTGTAAAGATTACTTGAACAATAAAATAATAGTTTCATTAAATATTTCCTAAATTAAATATCACTAAAGTACTCTACGTTAGTCCAAGATGACTTCCATAGAAAACTAGTATTGGGCAGGTGAGGTGGTGCCACATGTAAAGGTACTTGCCATTGAGCCTAAAGACCTGAGGTTGATCCCCAGAACTCACATACTCACTTGGTGGAAGGAGAGAACTGACGCTGTAGTTTGTCCTCCACAAATGTACACACACACACACACACACACACACACACACACACACACACACACAAATATATAAAAAGAAAACTAGAATATTATGTAGAATTTCATAACCAACTTCAACATTTTCTTGTATATGTGAAAAGCTTCATATGTATATAAATCAGAGATAACCCTAAAACAATAGGAAAGAAACTCACCTCTTAAAACAAGCAAAAAAGTTTTTGTAAAATGTATTAGCACTGTGGAAAAAAACTATTGCACTCAATGCCATATGAATTAGTAAATGCAGTGTAGGGAGACTGCATAGTAAACAGGAGCCAATGTTGGGTTTAACATATATTTTTGAATGGCAAATCTAAAAATTCAAATACAAGAAATAAAAAATATGTGTGAAATTGACAGATTTTTGAGGCATTTAAATGATAGCCAATATGCATAAATATCTGGCCAGTAGAGTTTTAACTATGGTTGGCCAAATTTTCCCTTAAAGCCAATCTATCATACTTCCCTCTAGGCCTGTTGAATGTTGCTTTTGGCCACATTTGGCTTGAATCTCAAAACTATAATTCCAACAAAAATTTTACATAGATTTCTAATGCAAAGATCAACACATTCTATATTTAATTCAACTAAGCATTATTGAGTCAGTTCCTTTCTTTTTAAGTTACCAAGAATATTAAGTGAATTTAATTCTTGTGAAACACAGGCAGTTACACTATATGACATATGCTTCTTTATGTTCCTGATTAATAACCTGCACCCTCCCTTCTTTAGTGAATGGACCCTGTATTTCAGAAAACACATGTGAAACCAATGGTATTATTATCAGTTGGCATCTTCATTGGGTGCAGACTGCTTCTTTATTCAATTTTTACAGATTTTTAAAACTAATAACTTTGTATTGGGTAGAAAACTCAAGGATATACCTGGCATTTATTTTAAATTGTTGCACCCTTTTCTTCCATTATTGTTTTCCAATTGAAAAAAAATATGTTTCGCATTGTACTAAGTGGATATTTCTTTGTGATAATGATGTGGGAAGAGAGTTTCTCATTACATTTAAGAATGTGATGATGTACATTGGTTAGAGATACCAAAACCAATAAAAGGAATGTTGGTAAGTACATCTAATCAGTTCTGAGTATAAGATACCACTCCTCCAAATTCTTGAATGAGAACTTTTGACTTCATAACTATAGCTAGAAAAAGTTTGCAAAACATAAATCCTACAAAGAAACACTCCAAAATGAAGACAGTAACTGTTTTCACCTCTCTAAGAATTTTCTGGATGACACATTTCTACAGTGAGCTGTGTTACTGTTTAAAGGTAATAGTTACTGCTTTGTTTTAGCCATAGCTTTGCCCTCATTTTTAGAATATTATCCATTAATTTCCAAAATATTTCAAAAATAAACCCTGCTCTCTTAATTTAGAAATAAATTTTGGGCTCTCTCTCTCTCTCTGTCTCTCTGTCTCTGTCTCTCTGTCTCTCTCTCTCTCTCTGTGTGTGTGTGTGTGTGTGTGTGTGTGTGTGTGTGTGTGTGTGTGTGTGTGTAAGGACTATGCAGCAGCTGGATTATCTGAATTACTGTGCACAAGCTTATCAAGCCATAATTAGCTAGCTTTCTCACACATATTTAATATTCTTCAGTGGCAAAAGAAAGTTCTAATGCACAACTTCCAGAAAGAAGCCTTGATCCTCCCACCCAGCAGTGATCCTCCCATCCAGGAGTGATCCTCCCACTTAGGAGTGATCTTCCCACTCAGGAGTGATCCTCCTATCCAGGAGGGATCCTCCCACTCATGAGTGATCCTCCCATCCAGGAGTGATCCCCCCCCCATAAACTCTTTGAATTCTTTGAGCCTTCTTGTGGACATCTCATGCCACCTCGTCCCAGAAGCCTATTTGGGTTCAGTAACTCATGCTTCTCCCTCTATGTGGTTATCAGTGGATAATCATTGTTTATTGACTAAATAAAGTGAATTTGTTATGAAAATATTTCTAATGAAATTGATGCATTTTGATGTCTTAGGTCCAAAGCTTTGAAGAAGACACTGGCAACCCTACTAACCCGATTTCAGGAATTGTAGGTAAGAATGCAATAATGGATATGAATGACTTCATCAATGATCGAGAGAGAATAAAGTAGCCGGTACTTTGCTCAGTTAAAATACATGGAGATTCATTATCTCCATGAAAGTCCCATATATTTCTATATTGTCTAGGTTGCAATGTAAATATACATGCCAATTTTAAAATACTTTTCAGGAAAATATTCACTATCCCTGTGGCTATTGTGTGTGGCTTGTCCAACAGTATCAGTATGAGCTGTGTGTGGTAGAACGGATTTAACATCTGAGACTGAGTGGATGCTTTCCTCCTCCCTGGTCCTGGATGTTGCACAAGTCACCCCATTTTGCAGGCCTCAGATTTTCCATAAATAATAAAGAAATAAGTGCAAATAATTTTTAAGATTTTTAAGACACTTGCACTCTGAATTTTGTATGTCCCTGCATCAGACTCTCAAGGGATAGAAATTGCCAGGTTGCAGCCTTCCTGGTCTCTTCTTGGGATGATGCTCCACATTCTAGACTACAGAGCGAGCAGCCCTGCTTTGTTTCTGCTTCTCATGCCCCTAGTCACAGCTCTCACAGCTGCCATGGTCCTTCAGTGGAGCTGGAAGCAGGCAGAGATTAGTCAAGCAAAATAGAGCAGATGAAGCTAGTGTGTTTCCTGGAAGAAAATATGCAAATTTTAAATTTAATTTAGTGTGGTGTCAAACACATCTTTTCCATTACAAAGTGTATGTATGGGTCTCATTTTGCTAAATGCTGTTTAGAAATTATGCATTAGTAATTATAGGGTCCTGCTGATTACATAAATTGTTATCCTGCTCTTCAAGTAATTACCACATAACCTGCATTGAGGTTTATAAGACAAAAATAAGCATCTGTTTTCCATCTAATTGAATGCTTCTCAATGAAGCTGGAGGTCCCCTTGTCAATAGGAACTGCCTTCCTTGACATTCAATTAGGAGGTCTACTGATATCACATAAGCCATCTCAATTATTCCAAAAAGATTATGTGGGAAGTTGGGCAAAATGAGAGACTAAGGGAGAGAAGTGATAGTTTGCCTAATAAGAAAAATCTGGACAGGTGGGATTTTCTTTTTTCCTTTTTATCTTTTTTTTTTCAAAAATAGTGCCAAAGTGTGGTAGCACATGTCTGTAATCACAGCACACAGGAGGCTGAGGCAGGAGGATGATAAGTTTGAGACCAGCCTGGGATACCCTGTCTCAAAACAACAGAATAAAAATAGGACTGAGATCCAAGAGTCAAATTAATTGAGTTAATGAAGCAAGAAAATTATCTTGTATCACTTTGATATATATATACATATATATTCAAAATACAAATATATATACACACATATATATTTATATTCATGCAATTTTAAATGCAAAATTCCAAAGATGACTTCATCTGAATTAGTGCATGAGCTTTTTCATGGCCAGTAGACTATGGCTGGATAGTTTTAGGACACTTGCTGATGATTCTTAATCCCTTGGGTGCTTCCTGGATCTTGGGATGTCTACTCCTGGAACACTTCTTCTGGGAAACTAGCCTCATGCTGCCTGGAGATGCCTCATTTGGACATCCTGGTAGATGACCCCTAATGAATTTCTATGTGAATGAGCCATCCTCGATGCCTAGTCTAGTCAACTTTTGAGCTGAAACTAGCCCAGAATCAGGAGACAGCCATACAGCCAAGCAAGCTAGCCTGCAAAACCATGGGAAGCAATTATTTAAAGTCACACATTACACATAAATAATTGAGAGCACAAATAATCTCATAAACCACTAAGGCTCAGTTGCCTCTACTCATGCACAAAATTCTGAATATTAGCAAAAAATGTAACTACTCAAATTCATGTGTGAATTTGAGCAAAGTGACTTCTTATAGGTTATGGAGACCAAAGCTATAAATACTGTATCCTTGTTAAACCTCTGAAAAGTTAACACTAGAATGGCAGGTAATATAAAGAAGGAAATACATGTGCACACTATTTAAAGCAGGAATGTACATCTTCTATATTCCAGAAGCCATGGGGATTGTGTAGGTTCTGTATGAGAGAAAGAATGTGAGAGAAATTGTGTGGATGATTTTAAATGAAGAACCCATCACAGGATTAAAGAAAATGGTTTACTAAAACAGCGCAATACATCAATGGCATCGTTTTCAAATAGAACTATTAGACTGAGCAGGACAAACATTTCCTAACACTTTAGAAAATGAACAAACATGGAAAATTACCACAAGATTTAACTCTTTAAAATCTGGTTATTTAGAAGAAATATCTGCCACTAAAAGATTGACTACAAGAAACTTTCAGAAATGACTGGAGGTGATCATTCCCAATGAGATGTGTGAGGAAATTCCATGCCCTGGGACAGCAGTGCTCCAGGGGTAAAATTCTACTCAGATCTAGCATTCAAGGTCTGATTCTGTTTCTGATGATAGGCTGCTTTCCCATGAATAAGTGCAATTCCCAAAGTATTTCTAAAAGTTCTAACTAAAGACACTGAAAATAGAATATCCGCAGGCAAATAGTTGAGATTTTCAATGCTTGAGAGAAAGGACTGAAACCTGGGCAGGTTCTTCAAGGAAAGCAAAAGCCTTATCCTGTCTGAGGTGGCCTCATTTGGCATCTTTTCAAAACTCAACCAGAAAGTTGTGTTACAAGCCAAAAAAACAAAACAAACAAACAAACAAACAAAAAAGACCGAAGACAAAGTCCGGGATAAAGACAGAAGGATTTAGGAAAAGAAGGAAGCATGAATCCCAGAAAAAAGATGGCTAGGCTAGGAAATCCCCAAATTCTGGGTACGAAATCTGCCCACAGGACTGTTCAGTATTTGAACTAAATATGGAATATAAATTTCAGGAAGACCAAGAAATAACAAAGGCTGAAAGAAGTGAAATAATAGGCAGATTTCCATGAAGGTTCCTTGCATCCTGACATAGTAACTGTTCTCAGTGTCTAGTCACAATAAAATTTATTACACATGAAGAAATAAGAAAGTACAACCAACACTCACAAAAAATAAAGTAATGGAGAAAACACGGCAGAAACCCTGGATGTTGGAATCACCAAATATAAACATGTTAAATTTTATAAAAAGAAAATATGCCCACAATAAGAAAAATGATAACAAATCTCAAAAGCAAAATAGAAATTATAACACAAAAAATTCAATGAGTGATATAACTTTTAAAATTCACACTTCAGTGGATGAGTTTAACAGCAAGCTGAACAGGTAGTATACACCCATAATTCCAGCTTCTAAGGATGGTATAGGAACACTACAAATTTTAGGCCAGTCTGTTCAACATAGTCAAACTCAGCTGCCTCCAATTTTTTAAACACTGATTGGAAATAATAAAAAAAACCTTAGTGAGCTTTAACATACATGTGTTACATATTACAGATGCATCCACTGATAGAAATTATTCAATAATATTAAAAGGGCAAACAAATTTAAACACCACAGGAAAAATTATCTGAGATACAGAAACCTGTAGAACAATGTTGAACACTAATTATACATGTGATTGCAGATGGAGAAGGAATTGTTCAAGGAGAGCTGTGCAAGAAAAATATTTTGAAAGAATAATTTCCTCTAATTCACTCCTTAATGTACACATGCAAATATAAATTCTAAATGCTTAGCAAATACCTACAGCATAAATGCAAAGAATACTACACCTTAAAGCATTATGGTCAAAGTCATAAAGACCAAATGAAAGAGAACATGTTCAAAAAGATATAGAAAAAGAACAGAGAGGCAAAGAATTGAAAGACAAGTGATTTCTCCTCAGAAATTACGGAGACCACCAGACAATATTCATGTCAGAATCTGCTTGTAGTGAAGCACCATGGAAGAAGATAATAAAGGCATCTTCAAACCACACTAACTAAAATATCTCACCAGAGGCACAACTTCTGTCAGTAGTGCTCAAGGAAGTACTTCAAAGATGGATAGCAAACCTCTGCTGATGTAATATATATCATTTATATCAAAGAGGATATGAAACCTAGTAAGTGGGCTCATGTGGATACATGAAATGGCAGAACAGCAAATTTAAATAAATTGTGAAAAATTAAGAACAGAAAATCATAATGATAGAAGGAAGACACTAATAGAAAAATGGAATATACTTTTAAAAAGACACAATGAAAGCACTTAATCACAGAGTGATTACCTTAGAAAATAACTGAAAAGTAGAAGATGTGTGGAAAAAATTATCTAAATATTTTGAAAAGACAAAGAAACTATATAATAAACAAAAAGTTAGATGGATCTAGGAAATCCTAAGTGGATTTAATGGACAGTTAGACTCTTCCTATTTCTGTTTTGACCAAGGTTCTGAAAAATTATATCAGATGCAAAGCCATTAAATAGCAGATAAATAGATGGATAGATACATGATAGATAGATAGATAGATAGATAGATAGATAGATAGATAGATAGATAGAAAGATAGATGGCAAGATAGATGACAGGTAGATAATAGACATATGCTTTATACAGCTTTTCTAAAAAAAAATGTAGGAACCAGTTTCTCAGCTCCTCAGGCTTTTGGCTCACCATGGTTATAAATAAGGAACAAGTTGCAGAAAGACTAAGAGAAAGCAAGGGTAGTGGGTGAGGAGATGTCACTGGTGAGCCCGGAGAGCCTGCTTTTCCAGAGTGTGTATTCCTGAGTGCTGCCTGCCTGCCTTTGAAATGACTCTCTACAGTTAGGAGATAGTTCCAATGTAGGAACACCAACACAGTGCAGAAAAAATTATGACTCCAGGTAAAGAAAGCTATTGAACAGGAGAAGGGTCTGTCACTGAATTTGACCATATTTTCCCAGATTTCATCTCAGCAGTTGAGGCATATCTTATAGTTGATAACGGGCCTTTGTTTGACAGGGCTTTGTCATTTCTTTCTAAGTGGTTTTAAATTGATGGTCTCTAATATTTGGTAACAACTGGCATAGATAAAATGTAATGTCATCTACTAAGCTATTATCACTGCAGTGTGTGGTGTTTACACAGCCAGCTAAATACTGGCTATTGGTTTTATGATTTGAGAACTGACTAATAGACAACCAGGGAGACAAATCTGGGATGATAACAAACTGCAATGATGGCTGAAATGAACATTTTGATTTGGAAAGTTGAAAGACAAAGTAGAAGAAAGACTTTATTTCAAAGCAAAATGAAACAAACAAACAACAAACAAAAAACAGATGGTGTATTCAAATTGGGTAACTGAAGAGCAGTTTCCATGAAACTATTGGCCAACTTGATAGAACCAATAATAATTGATGCAAATTCTAGATGTAGAAGCATCATGCTGACGCCGCCACTGCCAGGATGATCAGTCAGGAAGGAAGTTGTACCTGGAACCATGAGTACATTTTTGCTCAAAGCTGTGGAAGGAGGCAGCTGAGCTGCATATCACCCAGCAGAAGGACAGGGGAGACAGGTACTCCAAGCTTCTGCTGTTCCAACCCTCTCATCTTCAATTGCCAAACCCAAGTGGAAGCACAGACTATTGGCTTTTAGTAGAATCTGATTTTTTTAAATATGTATATCATACTTAGGGCAAAATAAATAAATATTGCAATAAAATATTTACCAAGCCCAAGCGTATCAGCAAAATTAGAATATGAAATAACAAAATAGGTAATACATGAATTTCCAGACAGAAAAACACAAAGAAAATCAAACATCTTGTTAGTAACTCTAAATGACAAGTTGAAAAAAAAAAAAAACCCACAGCATACTATTATTTAGAACTGAAATATGTGAGACAATGATTTTACACCAGACATATTCTTTCAATATGAAGGGCCACCTAACATCATTTCCAAAACTAGGACACCTCAGCAATCATCCCCTGCTCCTCAAGGACAAAGTGCTCGAAGAGTTGCAGGCATGCTTGGAAAGGTGAACCCAGGAAGCAAAGCCCAGCACCACACCCTAGCAGCAGCAGCTTGGGAATGACTTTTACCCAGCATTTATGCTTCTGTGTCTCTAAAGAAAAACTTTAAGAGCACTGGCAAGATGATCCAGCTCTAAGTTCTCTGAAGGAGTAAACAAGTTGATATATATAAAGCTCTTAGCGACCGCTCTTTTTATTGCTCCTCTCATTAAATGTTACTAAGAAGATTCTAGAACAGTTAGAACAGAGTAGGGAAGAAGTAAATTTAAATAGGAAGAGCAAGAAGATGTGCACTTCCAGTTTAACTCTTGAAAGAATGCTATGGAATTACTTGGGAGAGGCTGGGAGATAGCTCAGTTATAAAACACTTGCCATACAAGCGTGAGAACCTGAGTTCAAATATCCCACACCTACACACAAAGCTTGGGTATAGTGGGCTGGAGTGAAAGGTGGTGAATCCACACTAGTCAGCAAGCCTAGCAAAGTTGTGAACTCCAGTTGTAAGAGACTCTGTGTAGTGGTTTTTTGTTCTTTATTCTTTGGGGGTCCACCACATAGCACCCAAATAAATACAGAGACTTATCTTACTCATGAATACCTGGCCTTAGCTTGGCTTGTTTCTAGCCAGTTTTTCTTAACTAATTATCCTGACTACCTTTTGCCTCTGAGCTTTTACCTTTCTCTATTACCTTTCTCTATGTAGAGATTCTATATACTTTTCTTCTCTTCTTATTCTGTGGCTGGCTTGGTGGTTAGGTGGCTGGTTGGCTGGCTGGCTGGCTGGCTGGCTGGGTGACTGGGTTGCTGGGTGGTGGGTGGCTGGGTAGCTGGCCCCTGGCATCATCCACTCCTCCTTTTCTTGATCCTCTCTGTTCTCTTCTTTTTCTCCTCCTATTTATTCTCTCTGCCTAGCAGCCTCACCTATCCCTCTTCTGCCTAGCTATTGACCACTCAGCTCTTTATTAGATCAATCAGGTGTTTTAGGCAGGCATAGTAACACAGCTTTACAGAGTTAAACAAATGTAACATAAAAGAATGTAATACATCTTTGCATCATTAAACAAATACTCCACAGCATAAAAGAATGTAACACATCTTTAACTAATATCCCACTACGACTCTGCTTCACTTTGGCTTTCTGTTTCTGTGATAAAGAACATGACCAAAAGCAACTTGGAGAGGGAAGTGTTTATTTGGCTTACATGTTACAGTCCATCATCAAAAACCAAGGCAGGAACTCAGAGCAGGAACTTGGCAGGAACTGAAGCAGAGACCATGGAAGAATACTGCTTATTGACTTGCTGCTCATGACTTGCTCAACCTGTTTTCTTAGGCAACTCAGGACCACTTGCCCAGGGGTGGCACCACCCTCAGGGAGCTGTGCTCTCCTACATCAGTCATCAGTCAAGAAAATGCTCCGCTGACTTGCCTAAAGGCCAGTCTGATGGAGGCAAGTGCACCATTGAGATTCTTTCTTCCCAGATACGTCTATGTTGGTATAAAGCTGACACAAAGCAGTGAGTACAGACTCTGTTTCACAAAAGGACAACATCCACCTCTGGTCTTCACTGTACATTAACATGTAGACACATGTATATGTATCCATATGCACATGTACACACACACACACACACACACACACACACACACACACACACACACCATGAGACTAAAAATACAACTACTACTTGTTTAAATTCCATTTTATTACAGCAAACCTACCATGAAAGTTTAGCTGTGAAAACTGGACATAGGATAATAGAGAAACAAACACAGAAACTAATTAAAAGCTATAATATTAAAATCTAGTAGTGCATACTTTGAAGCAGAAGAAAATATTGAAAACAAAATACTAAATTTCAGGTTATTCAAAATTATAAACTTCATTTAAAAATTAACAATCTTGGGGCTGGAGAGATGGCTTGGCAGTTAAAAGCACTGGCTGTTATTCCAGAGGACCTAGGTTTGATTCCCAGAACCAACCTGGTTGCTAACAACTCCTTCCAGGGGATATGACACCCTTTCATGGCATTTGTGGGCACTGCACAGACATCGTACACAGACATACATTCAGGGAAAACATGCATATATATTAAATTAAAATATCACAATTTTTTAAAAAAGTAGTTCTAGTATTTTGGCTTCTATAGATCAAACATAAACTATCAGGAAGGAGGCAAGATACTGATATTACAATTCACTGTATGCACTTAATATAAAAATGTTTATATAAATATTCTGTTACAGTGTTCTTGGAACTTTTAAAAAATCTTCTAACAATTTATGAATGCAAACTATTTCATTGGTTTCTTAGATACATACAAGTATAGGCCACTTTTCCATAGAAATTAAATGCAGTAGAGTATTAAATTCAACACTTTCCAACCTCATATAAACAAAACAAATTAAAAAAAAAAAGACAGCTTGTAAGGGCTGGGCCCTCCATCCTAAATAAAATCGCTGGTAGTGTAAGTTGAAACTATTAATTCTGATAACATATCAACGGTGAAGACATTTTATGAAAATGTAGAGTTATTTTAAGAAGCAGCAATTTGATGCAAATTGACAATATGAATTGTTTTCATTATCTAGTTAGAACTCAGCAAGAATAAAACATTTGTCTAAACATATGTTGAAGTTAGAAATTAATAAAGATAAGTGGCAGGCCTCTGACGGCAAGGTGGTAAGAGTGCTCGCTGCCAAGCCTGATGACCCGAGTTCGATCCCAGCAGCCAGGTGATAGAAGAAGAGAGCCAGCTCCTCCAAGTTGTCCTCTGACCGTCACAGAGAAGCACGACTGGTATATCACACATAAAGAGACAAAGAAACAAATGCTAAAAAATGGTAAAAATTAAAATGGCTAACATAGAAAGCAGAGATAAATCATTTGCTAAGTAAAACTCAAGCACTAAATTCTTAACAGGAGAAAATATAGTTTTACAACAATGTAATAGAAGACAGAAACGTGTAAAAGTGGAGAAGAAACAAACATTGACATAGAAAGGAAATAATATAACACGCAAAATCTATTTAAATTATAGAGGAACACAAGTGTAATTAAAACCGGAGATAATTGCTATGACATTTATTCTAGGAAAGTATATGTGTGTTGCACATTATATCACTTTTGTATGTATAAAATATGTGCCTCTGTATAAATGCACATACATAGATGTATATGCACAAGTTTATATACAATTTTGTTTTACATATTATAAATTTTTAATTATTGATATTGTGTTAACAATATTTACATTTCATGGGATACATAGTTAAAATTAACAACATAATTTGTAAACTAGGAAATTCAGTATTGTAATTACTTTTACGGTAGGTTCATACACCGCAATGATATTAAACAAGTTAATTTTCCACACAGGTAAGTGTCACAAATAGAATGTGTGAGTGTGCATATACAATACAAATTAACCTTAGCCATATATTAATTTTGCAATAAATATATACAAAGTAGAAAAACATAAACATGTGCAAGGGAAACATGAACACCCACTTAGGACCCTTCTTAACTTTGGCAGAAAGGCAAAGGTGGTGGAAGTGAGATCGCAGAGTTAATCCAGGGTTCCTATACCTGTCATTCTCCTTTTTAAAGGGATACATCTCAGTGGTAAAGCATTTCCCTAGAATGTGCAATGCCTAGGGGTTGATCTCTAGAAATTTTGAAAAAAAAAGTGAAGTAGCAATTACAAAATGTTAAATTTTGATAGAGCTTTTGGGTGCCTATAAGAATCTAATGTTTGTTTTCTTTTCTGTACTTTATGTGTATTAATATCTGAAGATTTTCAAATAGTTCACAAAAAATTAACAAGATTTAACAAAATCAAAGGTTTCAGAAGGAATATGTAAGTGGGCAATTTTTTACTCAATTGCAATCAAAAAATAAAATTTAAATTAAATGGAGTTGTAAGTGCCCATGTAATTTGTCTCAAGGAAACCCATTGGACAATTTATATCAGAAACTTTCAACTGTGATTACATGTGGGCCTCTATACACTCACTAGAAAGTTACTCTTCAAAATACTAAAAGGGTACAAAAATCAGAACTAGCTTAGATATCTAAGAGAATTATTTAAACGATGAAGCATAAAATGTATTGTGAGGACTTCACTGAGAATGAAACTACTAGGGCTTGCTTTGTCATGATGCACTGGTGAAAGCCATAGTTGAGAGCCTAAGACATCATTACAAAGTCTGTTCCTACAGACAACTCTCTCCATTACATTAAAAACGCATATTTATAAAAATACATCAACAGCTGGGTGTGGTATTACTGCCTTGAATCTTAGCACCCAGGGAGCAGAGGCAGGGAAATCTCTGTGAGTGTGAGGTCAGCCTGGTATACATTGCGTTCCAGGACAACCAGGGTTACATAGAGAGATCTTGTCTCAAGTAAAAAGTATCTATCATTTCTTCAACATACATAAACATTTGGTGTGAGATAAACTGTAGTTAACAGTCTGCTACTTGTCTGATGGCGATTGGTTTCAGATATACTTTTTTTCTTTCTTCCTTTTGTATTGTGTAATGGACAGATTTAAGTTTCAGCAAATATTTATCCTCTCTCATAAAAATAGATGGTTGATGGGCAAATAGATGGGTAAGTAAATAGACAAATCTGTAGATATGTAAAGCTAGATAGACAGACGGATGGACGGACAGCCAGGCAGACAGACAGACAATTACAGTGCTGTTAATGGTGACCATTGATGGCAAAATGGCATCTGGCTTTTCTCTCTTTTACTTGTCTGTGTCTTCTAATTAGTCCAAAACAAAACCAACAATTATTCAACAAAAGTGAGCTATAAGTGCTGTATAAAATTACGTATATTTGTATAATTAGTAAGAATAAATTATTAAGTGTTTGTTAGTAGTGCTTTTGCTTCAGATTTAGAGAAGACACATTTGAACACATTTCTTTTATATCTTGTCCCTGGGCTGGGCTTCTCTTCAGTTATCGCTCAATACTAGACTTTGGCTGTTCTTCCTGTCTCTGTTCCTGCCTCCCTCTAGCCTGTCTTCCGGTGCTGCTTCAGAAGCCCCGAGGCACTAATTCAATCCACCTTTCTCATTCCTCACACAGTCAGCTCACAGGACTCTTGCTTCTCCCCCTCCCCTCTGAGCAAATGGCACAGCTATTGGTCTCACCTGGAGAGATATAAACAATTTGCTTCTGTTTCTCTTCTGCTAAACCGCTCCACTTGAAGGTGGAACCCAGTGCCTGACACATGCACACTACCACTGACACTGGCCATGTCACATCTGGGCTCCTCGAATCTTACAAGAGTAAGTCCTAACGCTACGTTTGTTCACCTGTGGTGCTGGGTATCCAGGGCCTCATGCCTACTCATCAAGGGCTCTACCACTGACCTACATCCCTGGCTCAGAAGTTCCCGTTGTAATTCACTAGCAATGATTTAATTTTGTGACAATGTGTATTATGTGGGAGACAATGGATACTCTCAAAATATTAGTATTTTAGTTAGTTCCTAGCAAGGACTTCAATATAATCACCCCTTAGTATCTATGGAGATTAATTCCAGGAATCCCTGGAAGATACCACAATTCATGGATGCTCAAGTTCCTTATATTCAAAATGAGAGGAAAGACAACCCTATTCTCATAGAACTTGTGAATATTAACAGAAAACAGATAATTACTGAATTTTACAGAAGAAAAAAAAAAGAAATTCATGAATAGCAAAGAGCTGAGGGTCGATTTGAGAACCCTAGTAAGTACCCTTTGAAATTCTCCTTGTGTGTTGTTTTGCACAACCACAGACTGCATGCCTCTTTCCAGGTATTAGGTATGCATTCTCTGAGGTGTGTTCACTCTGCACCTGCCCCATGGCAGAGGAGGAAAGTAGGGTGGGCCTGGCACCACACAGCCAAACACTGCAGAAGCTGGCCAGTCAGCCATGTGAAATTTTGTTGTCTTGTGGGTGGACTTGGAAAGAATGCTCCTGATGGTGCACTCAGTGCTCACCTTAAATCCTTGTGCTAGAAAGCTATGAAAGTCACTTAAAAATAAACTGAGATTCCCACGCCGCAGAAGACAGAGATTTCTTCCATAGCATCCTACACATGAGTCTTTTTGCCCATGGAAGCTTTAAACACAGACCAGCAACTATGGCCTCCCTGGTTATGTGCATTGTTGAGTTCTAGACAGACTGCACTGCTGCTGAGGAGAGGAACAGGATGCCTCTCACTCTTTCTGTTTGGTTGATTTGAGAGATACTGTGTTTGAAGGTAGAGAATGCCCATGCAACAGCACATCTTCCCAAAATGAAGGGAACTGATCTCCAGGAACTGCCTGTTCAGAAGACAGATTAGGACCAGCAGACTAGTGGCAAGCAGGTCTCAGGGGCCCAGTCCCTTGGCTCAGTTGTCTGGACTCAATACGAGTCCAGTTGCTTAATTTTCTGTACACCCCATGGAAGTAAATTCCCATGTTATTCTCTGTCATCTTTATATTTCGCCATAATGTGGTTTCTGTCTGTTTCTATGTGACGAGCTTTATGATGAGATGCTGCCTGCATTTTGGTGGTGGTGGTTTTCTTTTCTTTCTTTCTTTTTCTTTTTTTTCCCCGTTCCTTGGCAGTAGGCATAGACTTAATTTTAAAGACATACTCAAGCCCAAATAGCCCTGAACAACTTTTACAGAAAGCTGGGTATTTTCTAGCCTTGTTTTAAAAAATATTACAATTTTATTAGGCAATTTTATCATTGTTATAAATAAGTAATTGTACTGGGGAGAAGGGATAATCCTTATTTAATTAAATTCATCTATACTCCCAGGTTGGCAGCAAGAAGACATATGTGAGACTAATACCCACAGCCTGCCTCTTTGCATGTGCAATTAAAAATTCACTCTACAGTAGCCCTGGCAGTTTAGTGTTGCTTTTGGCATTTACAAATTCTTTTATTTTGTGACTTTTTTTTTTTTACCATACACATATGCTGGAGCAGATGTTGCTTATTTGTTGTTTATTCAAATCTGTAGGCTCTGGCAGCTAACTCCATTGTTCTGTAATGAAGCTTTATTCTCTGTCCTGTATTAGGACCCAGCGCCTGCTCAGGAGACTGTGAGAGGCTGCCTTCCTTCCCAGTAGGATGCCACTGTTATTGCCCTTGTAGTTGGCTGTTTATAGTTGGAAGCTTGCATGGGGGTGGGGTGGGGGGAGCAGGAACAACAAAGGGCTGGGTGGTCACGCTCAGAGTGAGTGCAAGGGAACAGACAGGAAGGTCATCTCGCTGTCCTTTCCTCTGTTTCTGCCCCGTGGTCTCTGCCTGGCATCCATGCTCATCTGCTGTGGGGATTTGGGGTCTCAGACTTGGAAACATCTCTCTCTCTCTCTCTCTCTCTCTCTCTCTCTCTCTCTCTCTCTCTCTCTCTATCTCTCCCTCTAATTTATTTTGTTTATAAGTAGAACGTGTACTGCTTCTTCCCACCCCACCCCCATCCACATCCTCTCATTTTCAATACATCCAGATTGGCTAACAACCACACTTAACCACACAAGCACTGCCCAGCCCAAACCTATTTCTGTTGTCAATCACACCTTCAACACATCTTTCTTTATCCAGATACTGGTTCTGGCTGCCCATGTCTTGGGGGCAGCCACACTTCATAAAGTAGAGAATGTCAGGTCCTTGTTGACCATAATAAAGACCTGCTGATCCCTAGAGCTTGGATGCCAATTTGGAGACATTCGCCTTCTGGAAAACCCCTGTCTTGGCCAGGAGGCAATCAATCAGAGATGTAACCACCTCCATCTGGCACGTTATGACATGGAACCTCACTATTAACACATTTGTGATTCATCTTGTCCCAATGAGTGGTGCCAGGGATCAAAATCCTCCCTCCCCATGGCAGCTGGGAGCATTCTAGCTTCCCAGCATGTGGAGTTAACACATCGGCTCCTGTGACATCGCAAGTAACAATTCTTTTAATTATCACACCTTCTTTCCCCTCCCCACCCACTCCACAGACATTTTGGCTCGATGGGGATATTTTGCAGCCGGCAGTCAGTATTCTTAATTGACTGAGTGTGTTCAGATAGCATGAATATTACCCACCATGGAGTGAAAAGGGCAATTGTCTAATGCTAAGTTCTGTAGATATAACACTTTACTCTTGTTCAGGAGGCTTTTACTTCCCTGATGATGATGAATGGCTCTAAGCCATCTATATAATGAATGTGAACCTCCTTAGGACTGAATGCAAGATCCTTCTGATTCTAATCTCAGCCCATCCTGTAGTCCTTCTTTCTCTTCACCTGCGCTCTGTGTGTTTTTGAGGTTACTAAATACCCCCTTCCTTTCCCAATGTCCTACTGTTGGGTCTCTGAAGCTGTGCTGTTCCCTTTTCATGGGATCCACTTCTGATCTACTTTTGCAAAGGTCAAAAGTCATGTGTCCTTCAAGGTCTCTGCTCAGCTATTGTTTCTTCTTCCAGAAGATCCAAGCTCAATTCCCATGTCAGGTGGCTCACAACTGCTATCACTCCAGCTCCTAGGGGCCCTGGCATCTTTAGTCTCTGCAGGCACCTGCATTTGTGTATACCTATCCACACACCTTTACATATGTAATTACAAATAATAAAATAAATCTTTTAAAAAACACTATTGAGCATTCTGTGTGCTTGGCAGTAAGAAAAACTATGTGTGTGTATCCACCCTTACACGTACCTGTGAAGAATGGAGGTGACCCACAGGTGTCTTCTGTTGCTCTTCACCCTGATTTTGAGGCAAGGTCTCTCATTGAACTTGGAGCTCAGATCATTACTTTGATTAGGTTGTATGGCTAGGAAGGTCCACTTGTTAGGATATGTCTGCCCCTCACTAGCACCTGGGTTACAGATGTGTAAGTCAAATTTTATGTGGGTGCTGGGGGCCAAGATTCAGGTTCTCACACATTAACAGCAAGCACTATGACTGCTGAGCCAACTCCCCAGCACCAAGATATAGTCAGTACAACTTCTAGTCTATAGTGCCTTCTAGTTGTTTATTCCTTTGGGAGGACTAGGAACTGAACCTAGGACCCCATGCATGCTTGGCTCATGCTCTACCACTGAGCTATAACCACAACTATATTTTTAACTCATCCTCAAAACAATCATGAGAGTAAATAAAGTTTATTCTGTTTTATAGAGGAGGGCATCAAAGCTCAGCAGAACTGGATCAGGGTCACCCAGCTAAAAAGCAAATGATCTGTGATTTCATTGATTCATCTCATGAAAACGACATTCTCATCAGAACTTCTCTGTTTACCTAGTCAACCCCCCCTAAAAAAATCCCTAGATTATTCAAATAGTACCCTAAAGGAAAAATGTAAATGGAACTGGACTTATGGATAGAGAAAATATAACTGAAGGGATATGGAGACCAATTCATATTACTGTGGTTGAGATGCTACACTTCCAAGAAGGAAAGCAACCCAAAATGCCTTATCTAACTAGGGGTCAACTTTAGTTAATACCGAAAAGTCCTGCACCACTTGCATGTTATATCATGTATAACATTAATTGTGATAGTAATAACGACGCTAAGCCACACCGTAGCTGAAGCTCTGCTAGGTGTGAATATGAAGGCAAGCATGCTTAGCTCTACTTCCCATGTGCTAAGCTTGATGCTTAAAAAGAGGCATCACTGAGTTTCTTCACAATGTAGCTTACATCAAGTCGAGTCAGAAACCAGCAAGCTTTGTTTTAGTTGGGGACTGATTTGGAAGAGAGCTAGAAAATACATCTCTTACACATTTTTTGAGCTTAGAGAGATCATTTCAGAAGTAAAGGAGGTTGTGACCAAGGTCTGGCTGATTGCTAGGAGCTACTAAAGAGAAAGTGGAATGAGGTGGAGTTGGTGCCAAAAGGAGAAAGTGAGCAGTGCATCAGCAAACCTACGCCATTAACTATGAAGCTTGTGATTGGCCTGAAGTCCCAGCTAGCATGAAGTCAAGGCAACGATCAAGGAAGGGCTTTGAGGAGAACAAGGGGACATGCACAGGTTCCCACCACCCTTTCAGGTGTCGTTGTAATGGAGATCTTAGGTCTTGGCTGTGTAGCAGACATCATCTTTCCTCATGATATGAGACTTTTGTAGCCGATGCCTAATAAGGCACCCCAATATCATAGGAAGTGATGACAGGAAAAATGTTTTAGATACTGGAGTTCCTCCTTCTGTAAGTGATCATCTTATTCTGGCTGCTCTGGCCTTAGAGTAAGTTGAAATTTCCTCTCCTAGCCTTCTCTGGGAAAGCTGAAGCCAGGGATAAGGCTGGTCTTTTAGGGGGAAGGGAGTTGGAAAGGGTCTCAGCCAGCACAGCTGAGAGCTTGATTGGTTTCTTCTACTGCCAACTCAGTCATCTTCTGGTGCTCACACAGACCTCAGTGATGATGTCTAACATCATCTATTTCTTTCAACATGTGCAGTTTGCTCTCCTGCATGACCATCTCATGGGTTTAATCATGGTCACAGATGGATACACTAATCAATTAGATTGTAAAATTGTTTTTAATAAAATATGGACATTATAGATTTTCTATTTTCATTAACATTTAACATGTGTGGAGTCAATCTACAAGGGATTTCACATTTTTATCACTATAATTCTTACTGTATTGATAGTACAAATTTCTGCTCCTGAGAATATTACTACTTCAAACCTAATGTTTGATCTTTATTAACTATAAAATGGAAAAGGTATGATTTTGTAGATGTCCAAAGATATTGCCATGCATTAGCCAAGAAATTCCATACTGTCTGGGATCTGACACAGACTAGAAGTTCAATAGTTGTATGTTCAGTAGATAAACAGGCCCAGCAGAGATTTCTCAGAGGCCATATTTTTCCATAGAAAAACTCCAATAAAGTTAAACCTTAATGTATAATAAATGCAGAGATGAAAGACAGGGAGAAAGGAGAGAGGGGGAGAGAGGAAAGACAGAGAGAGAGAGAGAGAGAGAGAGAGAGAGAGAGAGAGAGAGAGAGAGAGAGAGAGAGAGATTGATTCTTCATGGTTAAGCATCAGAGACTAAAACAAAACAAAAGCATGTAATAAAACTCCACAAAGATCATGTCAACCAGGACCATAAATTCCTGTTGTTCTGGCTTGAAATGGAAAGCAAAAGAGTTTAAGATTAGAGGAAATAAAATTTTACCCATCAGACAAATATTTTCACATGTTAAAATCAAGTCTTGTATCAACTAGAATTTTCAGCATGGAAATTAAAGAGGCATCTGAAAGTTTACAAGGAGAGCCTGAGAAAAGAAACAAAGATATGGGTAAGGACAGTTCTTGTGAGCCATTTGGAGGAGGTTCCCAGGGCAATGACTGGGCAAACTGATTTGATGGATTGCCTATGCTTTAATTGTTTCCTTGTCATTATTTTCCTTGGTGCATATTGTCAACTATTTTTGATACTCTCAATGTATTTTTGCAGAAGGTAAACTTTTACATGATGCATAGACTGATGAATTGGTAGTTTCAATTAAAACTCAGGTTATTCATCTTTGGTAATTTCCTCTCTTTTGCATCACTGAACGGGAACACTCTAAGCCTGCACTGGAGATCTCATCCGTATATTGGCCTTGCTCTTTATTAGGTTGATTATTTCTCTCCTACAACTCCTGTCTTCATCTTTCTTTAGGTATTGTCCTCATTTACTTAAAGAGGCTATACTCCAACAATTTCATTAGACTTGAAAGATGCAGAATCCTATTACAAAGTTTGGTCCTTAATGTGCCTTTCCTACTGCCCACAGGTTACTTTCATTTCCTCATTCAAGGCTGTCATTTTAGGATTTGTTAGCATCACCCTGTTGGAGATTCCTTTGAATTGAATTCAGCTATGAGCTTGTTCCTTAGAACTTTTCACTTTGTGTATGTATATGTGTTCATGTGTGTAGCTAGAGTTTTCCTGCCTGGCCCACGGTCAGGATAAATCTCTTTCACCTGCCAGTCCCACAGCCGCTCAGACCCAACCAAGGAAACACAGAGACTTCTATTGCTTATAAACTGTATGGCCGTGGCAGGCTTCTTGCTAACTGTCTTTATATCTTAAGTTATCCATTTCCATAAATCTATACCTTGCCACATGGCTCGTGGCTTACCGGCATCTTTACATGCTGCTTGTCCTGGCGGTTGCTGGCTGGCAGGCAGGCAGCCTCCTTCTGCCTTCCTGCTCTTTTAATTCTCTCTGGTAGTCCCGCCTACTTCCTGCCTAGCCACTGGCCAATCAGTGCTTTATTAGCAACATATTTGCCATACAGAACAGCCCACAGCACATGTGTGTATAGATGTATATGTACCTATACATGTATTTGGCATATACATGTTTATATATATCCTTTTGTGTGCAAATGAGTATCTGCATGTGTATGTATGCATGTGTGCATGTGATATATATGCATTTATATGTTCTTTGTGTGCACGAGTATATATGCATGTGCATGTTTGTGATATATACATGTTGATGTGTTCGTGAATGTGTGTGTGTGTGTGTATGTGTGTGTGTGTGTGTGTGCGCGCGCGCGCGCGCGCACGCGCATGGATGTGAGTGCATGTACACACAAAGGCTAGAGGTTAACACTGACTGAGTGTCTTCCTCAATCACTCTCCATGTTATTGTTTTAAGACAGGGTCTCTCATTGAACCTGCAATTCACTGATTTGGCCTGACTAACTGGCTAGCGAGGCCCTGAGGATCCTCCTGTCTTGCACCATTGCACCTGGCTTATCACATGGGTGCTGGGAATCCAGACTCAGGTCCTCACACTTGTATGGCAAGTGCTTCCCTGGCTGAATCATCTCTCTAGGCCCCAACTTTTCTAGTTTGATTGATGACCTCCTCATGTTGATGGAGGACTGTCTCCAGTAGTTTTCTAAGCACTACACAGAACTGGAAGATTTTTTTTTGATAAGTTGGATATCTGAAAATGTTTTCATATGTTCCTTGTACTTAATTGGCATCCTGGCTCAGCATGAATTCTGGGTTCACAGAAATCCATCCAGTGTTCTGAAGACCTTGTCCCATTGTCCTCTGACTCCAATACTTGACCACCGAGAATTCTAATGTCAATTTTCTTATCTCTACTGCTCTAAAGTTTCACAGCGGACCTATTTTCATCCACTGGATGGGGTATGTTTAGGGTCCATTTCAGTCATAAATGTATGACCTCAAGTTCTAAATTATTATATTAATTATAGTATACCATTATATGTAAGAATATAGTGTATATACAAGAATATATATTCATAAATTATATATACAAGAATTCTGAATATGTAAAGAGTTTGTTGAACTTAAGTTTAAATGCAAATTGGCCTACAGTAGATAATGTTGAATGCAACCCATGTGTGATATATTTAGATCATTTATCTTGAACTACTTATATTCCTCAGAGACTATTCTTCTAATCTCCTGCCTAGAGTAACATTCAGTCATTTAGTGATCTGGGAAGCTAGTCAAGGCAGCTTAGAGATTTTGGCTTTCAGAACTCAGTGTGTGCATGTTTGCCGTACAATGGGCACAACACCAAGTTAAGGTCATTGGATCCTCTGTTTTTCCCAGATCCAATAAATAAACTTCCATCATTTGGCTGGGTTGGAGGCAAATAGCCATTCAACATTATAAGCTTGGAAGGAAGACAATCTACAATCGAACTTCTCCCCAAACAGCTCTTACTGAATCGACTTTTCTTCATGCCTTCCTTTACCTCCAATTATGAAAGACATCGCTACCAAGGTTTCCTGTACCATTTGATGGTTCTGATATATTTATGGAGCTCATTCTTGTTTTGTTGTTTTAGGATTCATTTTCCTCTGGGAAGTAAGATAACATTTTTCATGTGTTTTCCAGCTCTTAAAACAAAGTATTATCTCCTTCCCTTACATGTTTGTTTTCATTTTTTAATTCAGTCATTTTATAACAACTGTATTGAGATGTAATTTACATGCCATAAACTGACCCTTCATGTCTAACTGTCACTACTAATTGTAGATTATTTTCATCACCCCATAATTGAATCTCAGAACCACCATTAGTCATTTTTTTTTCATTTCTGATATCCACTCTTCCCAGACTATGACTATCATATATTGTATCCCTATACTGTTCATAAATATTTTGTGAATGGAATGATATAAAATGAGATTTTTTTTTGAATGACTCATTCATTTATCCTAATGTTGAGATTCATCCATGTTTTATCCTCTACTGGAAAAAGATCCCTTGCTGCCTCCAAATAGCAGTCTATCTTGTGGGTAGTTACAATTTACTTGATTATCATCAGCTAATAGATGTTAAGTTGATGTGTTAGTAAATTTTGTTGTTATGGCAGCAGTCACAACTTACAGGAAGAAGGATTAAGGGTTACTTTGCTCAGAGTCTCAGTGGTTTCAGTCTGTTACTGTGTGGGAAGGGTCAGCAGAGTAGCTCACGTCAGGCATACAGGAAGTATGAGTCAGGGCAAGACACCGGGGCCATGCCACTATCCACAGTCCATCAACTCCCAATAGTACAGTCAAATTTTAACCCATCAGTAGATAAACCATTTGTTAGATGCCCTCAAGGTATAATTATGTCTGGCAAATGCCCTTGTAGACATGCTTAGAATGAGCTCAGCTAATCATCCAGGAGTTTCCCTATCTAATCAAGTTGATAATTAAGATTAACTTACACTGACAGCTTCTGAATAATGGCTATTATGAATGCTGCTATTAATATTCATGTTTAAGGTTTTGTATATACATAGGGTTATATTTCTCTTAAGTACATACCTAGGAGTGGAGTTCAGCGCATGTGGTAGGTAGTTCGCTGTTTAACATTGTGAGGACTTGTCAAAATGTTTCAAAAAGCATCTAAATCATTTCCTAATTCCTTCAGCAAAGAAGAAAAGTCCCAGTTTTCCTAATTACTGTCAGTATTTATTACTATCTGTCTTTTTATTTTATGCTATTGTATGGCGTGTGAGTGTCATATATGTGGTATAGGATCACATGTTTGGGGGCATTGCTCATGTCTATACTTAAGAGTGCAGAAAGCAAAGGAAGACATTGGATGTTGTGCTTTATCAATCACTGTCTCATTCCTTGAGATGTAGTCCCTTACCAAACCCAAAGTTAGCTGGAGGTTAGAGTGACCCAATGATCATCTGTCTCTGCCCCCTGCAGCACCTGGTCACCAGTATGCACTGCCACACCAGGTATTTTGAGTGGATGCAGGGACCTAAACTCAGGTCTTTATGTTTGCACGACGAGCACTCTTACCTATTGATCCTCCCACCCAGTTTCTATTATCTGGCTTAGTATCTTAGATACACTACTAGTGGTACCTTATTGTGGTTCTGAATTTTATTTCCCTCATGATGAATAATATTGACTTTTCATGTGCTTGTCAAGTATTTGTATAACAGATTTGGAGAAATTTCAAATTTCAAACCCTGCTTTTAATTTGGGGTTTGAGAGTTTGGCTGTTGTTGAGTCCTGAGAGCTTTTTATATATTTTCAATGTTAGTCCCTTATTGCATATTTCATATATTCTTTTAAAATATTGTCTCCCATTTCATGGATTGTCTGCTTGTGTTGTTGATAATCCCATCTGAAATTCAGTTTTAAATTGTCCTATATGTCTGAGTTTCTCTTTTCAGTTATTCCTTTGGCTTCATAACTAAGACATCATTGCATAGTAAAATTTATGGTGATTTGTCCTATAATCCTATGGTAGTCTTATAGTACAGGATATGAGACATTAGAAAATTGCTCATATTCAACATGAGTTAATTCTTGTGGTTGGTATAAATTATAAGGCTCAACTTTATTGTTCTAATTGTGGCTATTTGGATGACACAAAGCAGCATTTGTCTATATTTCTACTCTTTCAGAATTAAATTACCTTAGTACTTTTGTTGAATAAACTCTAAGTGTGTGGATATGTTTCTGTTGAGTTACTCCATTCTATCCCATTGGTCTCCATGTCCTTGTGCCAGAGCTAGCCTGTCTTGTACTGTAGCTTTGCAGTGGGTTTTAGATAAAGAAATATGGGCTTTTCACCTTCATTCTTTTTCAATATTGTCTTTCAATTTCCAAGAGAAATTTAGAGTCATCTTTTCGATTTCCACACAAGAGTATTTGGGATTTAGGTGGAAATTGGACCAACTTCATTTTAATATCAAGTTGAACACTATTACTAACAATATTTCTGCTATAATAATATGGATATATTTCATTTATCTGGTCATCTTTAACTCCAACAGTGTGTTGAAACTTCCCATTTTGGAGACTTGCAGCTCTTTGGTTATATTCTGAAATATTTTGTTCTTTTTGTTGTTATAAAAATGGAATGATTTTCTTAACGTTGAGTTGAAACTGCTCCTGCTATATACAGAAATAGAATTGAATTTTTATACTGATTTTGTATCCTGCAACTTTACCAAATTCATTCTTTACTTAAATAGTTTTTAGTGGAATTACCAGAATTACATGTACATATATAGAAATGCATATATACACATATATTTAGTGGAATTATCAGAATCAGAATATTTCTATATATGTACATACAATTCTAAAATGAGTACATATATGATACACATGTGTGGATCTTATATACAGACATAATGTATACAGAATACAGACATATTATAAAATATGTAAAGAACTCCCAGGATTCAATGATAAAAATGACAAAAAAATTAAAAATATGGAAGCAACCTGAGATCATTTCTATGAATTGTTTATACAACTAGATGATCAATGAATACAAACTTTCTCAAATCATGAGACATCAGTACAATGAAATTCTAGATGTGGTATATTATAGGATTATATAGAACATATGTGTATTTAATGCATGTAGAATATATGATCATGTCATCTGCAAATCTAATGTTAATTCTTTACATTCATCCTGTATTTATTCATTTATTTTTCTTGCTGGATTTTCCTAGAAACAGAAATGGAAAGAATGGATACCTTGCTTTGTTAATCTTTGGAAGCAAGCATTCACTCTCTTAGTAATAAGTGCAATGTGTACTATATTCTTTTTATAGATGCCCCCTTTTTCAGGTAAAATCAGCTCTATTAATAATTTGTTGAGTGTTTTTTATCATTAAAGAATATTGTGTTTTGTCAAATGCTTTCTTTATATTGTTTGAAGTTGCCATAAACATGTTTTTGTGTTTCATTTACTGAATATTAATTGAGAGTAATTTTCTGATGTAAAAATATGCCTGCATTCCTGAGAAAGCTCTCATATGGTTGTAGAGCACAATCTAGTATACATGCTTTTCTGTGTTCATGTTAGTGAGTTAGTATGAATATTTTGTTGCTGCCTTTTCATCTGTATGCATAGTCCTCTGGTGACATCTTTGTCCAGATTTAGCATCCAACACATATTTAAGTTGAATCAGTAAAGTTTTACATATGGAATGACCCAAATGTCCATACAGCAAAGACTGGTTCCCAGTGTGGTACTTTGGGGAGATGGCAGAAATGTTGAAGGGTAGACCTAGTGGGTACAATTCATGGTCATTGGAGAATGGCTGTGAAGGAGATGATAGGGCACCATTATATAGCAGGCCTTCTTTTTGGGGGGCACCAACCAGCTCCCAAATCATGACTTGGAGACTTATTATTAGTTTTGAATGCGTGGTCTTAGCTTAGCTCTTATTTTAATCTGTTTCTCTTTATCTTTGGGGCTGTTTA